>VMDR010014087.1:0-24025 GCA_007922815.1 Macrotus californicus | reverse complement strand
ATTCTTCTTTTCTTTTTAATTCAAACAAGGAGAAAAGTCTACAATGAACAAAAAACAGGGATGGTCATTCTGGTCATACAACAGAAGCAGAGGCTCAAAGGAGAATGCATCCTACAATAAAGTTTGACATTATTAACACACACAGAAAGTGAACCCACTGAAAAACTGTTGAAGGTAATATCTGCGTCTTGATTTGAATTGTAAAAATAAATTAAAATTATAAGTGCACACATTAATAAATGACATTTAATTTGGCATTTTCTTTCATACTTTCAAGGTTTTCACACTGTCATGAGAATAACTCATTCTACATTTCAGCTGGGGTGGGTGCCTATTATGAGGCTACTGCTCAGAAGAGAACATTCTGCACTTCACCCCTGTGCATTTAGGAATGATTTGAACCTCCCCCTTTTTCAGTGTGAGATGAGGAAGCTTATTAATCATTTTCTAAAACATTAATAGACAAGCACATCACCAGCTGGCAAAAAAAAATAAGAAAGGCAGCTTCAGCACAATATAAAGCACCCTTGACACAATTATGGAATGCAGCCAACACCAGGAACCATGCAGGAAAGAAGTATTTGTGGTGGCTTTGTCAATTCTTAAGGTTAAAAGGTCAATGTATATCAATAAAGAAAATCTAAAACACATTTTTCTTTGCTCTGATGACAGCCTTCAGACTCTTTGATTGAGATCATCACTTACAACACAGGAACTTTTCACCCCTGAACAATCTCAATGGATCAAATGCATGAACACCCATGATGAGCAATTGCTCTCAAATTTCACAAGACCATAGTAATCAAAACAGCCTGGTACTGGCATAAAAACAGACACACAAATCAATGAAACAGAACAGAGGACCCAGAAATAAGCCCACTCCTTTATAGTCAATAAATATTCAACAGAGGAAGCAAGCACATACAATGGGCTAAAGATAGTTTATCAATAAATGTTGTTAGGAAAATTGGACAGAATCATGCAGAAAAATGAAACTAGACCACCTTCTTATACTACACACAAGAATAAATTGAAAATGGATAAAAGACTTAAGTGTTAGATCTAAAACCATAAAAATCTTAGAAGAAAACAAGCAGCAAAATCTCAGATATTATTCATAGAAATTTTTTATCAGATATATCGCCCCAGGCAAGGGAAACAAAAGAAAAAATAAACAAATGGGACTACATCAAACTAAAAAACTTTTACACAGCAAAGGAAATCAAAAAAATAAAAAGACAGCCCATGAAATGGGAGAACATACTCGCCAATACATCTGGTAAGGGATTAATGTCCAAAATTTATAAAGTACTCACAAAACCAAACACCAAAAGAACAAACAACCCAATTAAAAAATAGGCAAAGGATCTGAATAGACACTTCTCCAAAGAGAACATACAGATGACCAATAGACATATGAAAAGATGCTCAACATTAATCATCAGAGCAATGAAAACTAAACCACAATGAGATATCATCTCACACCTGTCAGAACGGCTATCATCAATAAGTCAACAAACAACAAGTCCTGGTGAGGATGTTTAGCAAGTGGGACCCTTCTGCACTGTGGGTGGGAATGCAGATTGGTGCAGCCACTGTGGAAAGCAATGTGGGGATACCTCAAAATATTCAAAATGGATCTGCCTTTTGACCCAGAAATCCCACTTCTGGGGTATATCCAAAGAAACCCAAAACACTCATTTGAAAGAACAGAAGTGCCCCTATGTTCACTGCAGCGTTACACAATTGCCAAGACAGAGAAGCAGCCTGAGTGTCCATCAATAGATGAGTGCGTAAAACAACTTTGAGACATTTACACAATGAAATTCTTAAAAAAGAAGAAAATTTTACCCTTTGAGATGCCATGGATGGTCCTGGAGAACATTATGCTAGGTGAAATAAGCCAGTCAGAGAAATAAAAATACCTCATGATTTCATTCATATGTGGAATTTAATGAACAAACTGAACTAACAAGCAAAACAGAGACAGGCTCATAGATAGAGAGCAGATGACAGCTAATGAGGGTTAGGTAAAGGGTGGAGGGACTGAGCAAAACGGAAAAAGGACTCATGGACATGGGCAACAGTGTGGTGATTGCTGGGGAGAGGGGATTATAAGGGGACTAAATGGTAATGGAAAAAATTATTATAAATATTAAATTTGGGGACAAATTCATAAGAATCTTTTCCCAAGGTTTAACCATCAAACCTCACTTCTGTTAAAAAATTATCAATGAAGCCCTGGCCAGTGCGGCTAAGTTGATTGGATCATTGTCCCACAACTGAATTGTTGAGAGTTCAATTCCTGGTCAGGGCACACACTTAGCTTGCGGGTTTGATCCCTGCTCCAGGCTGGTAACATCCCTGGTCAGGGTGCATTCAGGAGGCAACCAATCAATGCTCCTCTCTCGCATTGATGTTTCTCTCTCAGTTCTCTCTCCCTAAAAGCCACAAGAAAATGTCCTTGGGTGAGGATTAAAAAAATTGAAAATATTATCAAAGAGGCCTTAAATAAAAGGTCAAAGTTGTCTTTTTATTTTATACAAGAAAGTCCGCAGGATTTAACAGAAAGAACACCAGCCTACAACAAATTTAGCTTTTATTCCTCACCCTAGAATTAACAAGATGGGTGATCTTCCTTAACTAACTTTATTCTCTCATACTAATATATAAAATGAGAAAGTGATTTATAGTAAGATCATTTATAATTCTGAAATAGTAAGGGCAAGGTGTGCTTCCTTTAAACTTCTGCATCACTAAAAAATTATGTCTGTTGGTTTTACGATGCATTGATCTCCAAAGAAACAAATATGAAATATTCAGAATTGAGAACTGTGTCTACATCAGTTTCAAACCACAGCAAACATTTTGAACTTCTGCCATCCTTCTTTGCTCCTTTGCCTTTATTCATTCTCTGCCCACCTTGCATCTCTTGCTAAAGTAGTTCTCTTATCTCACTGTTCTTGCCAAATCTTGTTCATTTTGAAACCCAAGTAAATCTTCACAGTCCCCAGGAAACCCCCTTCAGCAAACCACACTGATACTCCTTCTCTTGAATTCAGTTGTGGCACTGGCCTTCCATGACTACATTGCAAACACTGTAACAGGGAGTGCTAAGACTTTTCTGGATCCCAAACAATACCTGGCAAATTACCAGTGTGTTAGACTGCCATAAGTGGGCTATTGACCAATGAGCAGTTCAGTATGTGGACATCAGAAACAATTCCCATACATTTACCACACAAAAGCTTTATATCATTTAACGATTCCAATTTATTTGACCCTTTTTCAACTTTAAACAATGAAATTCTTTAAAAAACTTAATTTTCTTTGTCTGCAGAACTTCAAAAGCACAGGAAACAAGAGGTAGCATACTATCCTAACTACTGTGTAACTAATGTTTAGAAAGTTTTTTCTGGCTCATCTTTTTCACATCTATGCTTAACCTAGAAATGTGCTGGCAATTTTTTCTCTGACAACAGCATCACAATGATGACTATAATTTCTACTTATATTCACAAATCTATTTAATTTTTTAACTTAATAATCAGGTCAATCCAAAAGAAGTTCAAATGCATTTATATATCTCAACATATTTTTTGTCAACTATGACACCCAATTCTTTTTCTATAATGCTCATTCTTAGCAGACATCCTGAATTTTTATTTTTTTATATTTTTTAAAGATTTTATTTGTTTATTTTTAGAGTGAGGGAGAGAAATATCAATCAGTTGCCTCTCTCATGCCCCCGACTAGGGACCTAGCCTACAACCCGGGTATATGCCCTGACAGGGAATCAAAACAGCAACCTTTCAGTTTTCCAGACAATGCCCAACCCACTGAGCCACAACAGTCAGGGCTCTGTATTTTTATTATGTGTTATTTTTCTTTTGCTTTTTTTTTAAGCAAATATCATTTAGTTTTTGTAGGGACATTTTTCTAGTATCAATATCATTTGAAGTGCTACTTCTTTCCTTCTTAACATATATAACCCTTACAAACCATCTATTAACTTATTATCATTCATTTCATAACTGATGAGTAATTTGGTAGTTAAAATCTCTTCAGCTGGCTCAAAGAAAAATGTTATATGGCCCTGGCTGGTGTGGCTCAGTGGATTGAGTGCCAGCCTGCAAACCAAAAGGTTGCTGGTTCAATTCCCAGGCAGGGCACATGCCTGGGTTGTGGGCCAGGTCTCCAGTAAGGGGTGCGTGAGAGGCAACCACACATTGATGTTTCTCTCTCTATGTCCCTTCCTCTCTCTCTAAAAATAAATAAATAAAATATTTTTTAAAGAAAAATGTTATGCAAATATACACAAATCTCAACCCAAGGAGAGATTTCTCCCAAACTAAATTTCTTCTCCATGTAATAATCTCATTCTCATCAACTTTGTATTTTGGAACATTCTCTTCCAAAAGTGGGAGTGGGAGAAAATAATATCTTATATTTGTGATATATTTTCAAAGTACTGACAAGTATTTTGCATAACAATTTGTCTGTACTTCCCATTTAAACAGATGTATTGTCTGAACAATGCAAAACTATCACTTTGTTTTACTCAAAACTATCCATCAAATTACTTATTTACTTATCACAATATAAGCCAAGAAGTGTGTCTATTTGTTTTACTTTGTGTTGAGTTGACATATATGGTGGAAGCCTAAACTATCCTTTTTTCCCTTTCTTGCTATATTTGTTTATTTTTAATGACTGCATGTGAAATAGAAAATTATTTTCAAAATGGGAATGAACTCAGTGAACTTATTTTGTATTACTACAACTAATGATTCTCCACTCAAGTCTGTACCCACATTTACATTGTTGACACATTCACTTTACTATTTTCAGTCTTAGCTATCGTGATTATTTTTTTCAGGCAAATGGAAGTGATTCAAGTAGTATTCATAGTTTACTTTCACAAGTGAGTCGCTAAATTCCACTTGCATATCCTATAATGCATATCCATTCACACTTTTCTTGCAAGAAAGCTAAAGTCATCTACATATAATTTCTCCGCTTCCAGCAGAAAACATTTTTCCACCTAATGATAAAAGAAATACATTTTACCCTACTAGCTAAAAACCCATTGAAAGCAACGTCCTGACAACTATAAGGCTAGACACAGGTATAATGGGGAAACAAATCGTTTGCCAAAAACTGCCTAGGAAGTAGCAGGGACATTTTTCCATTCAATAGTTATTCATTTAACAGATGTGCTGTAAAATGTAAACTATCAAATTACTTCAAAGGCTCTTCCTAATGTTTTGAAGGATTTTAAAATGCTGTGCATATTATTTAAATATAGTTCTCTTTCTGCTAATTCCTCTATTTTAGATTTCACAGACTGAGGTCCTCGCTAACAATGTCTTCAAGAGGGTAAATTCAGTCAGTCTAGAGAAACATTGCAGCACTTAGAAAAGCTACAATGTAGTTGGCAACTTTCTGGCTGCCTGATCTCTGATGATAGGCTTTGATGTGAACCACATTCAGCACTTACCCAGAAGAGACCAGTGTCCCGAGTTACTGTGATACACTGGCCCAGGGCAGCCTTCCTCAGAAGGCTTTAGTTTTCATGTATTCAACCTACATAAAAATTAGAGTAATATCCCATTTGACCTATTTTACGAAATATACATTTGAAAACACTTTTACTGATTTTGAGAGAGAGAGAGTTAGAGAGAGAGAGATCAATTTGTTGTTATACTATGTATGCATTCATTGCTTGCTTCTCGTGTGTGCCCTGACCAGAGATCAGACCCACAACCTGGACACACTGGGACGACACTCTAACCAACCGCACTACCCAACCAGGGCAAATATACATTTTAGAAAGGAAGAAATGCACAGAAAGAAGGAGAAAATAAGCAGAAACATAACATCTTTCCCTGTGTCTTTTAAAGGACCTTGAACTAGACCATCTGTATTACTTCACAGTGAAACTCAATAGGCAGCCACAGAGCCTCCTCTCCGTAGGTATGAAATGGGAGTCTCAGAGAGCTACTGAACATCACATTTTCTCAGCGGAACAGCACACACACATTTGAAACAAGGGGCTCTGCCACAGAGACACACTGGGGACACTCAGAGTGTTCACCGACTTCAACTTCACACCACACAGCACAGTGTCATGCAAGCTGCTGCACTCAGCTCAGAGTGTTCCATAAAACAAGAAAAAACACTTTTAAAAACCAGCAAAATGATTATTGAAGCTGAAACGCTTCATTCTCAGACATGCAAAAAAGAACAAACACAAACCATCACTTGCAGACGCTTCTCTACATACTGTCTTCTTTGCTCTGAGGCTCCATAAATAGACAGAGGGGGAAAAAACTATCCAAATAATGTTAGTTGTAAATATGTTTGCCTTCACATTGGTTGTTTTATAGCATTGAATATTTCTGTTGACAGTTATAGTAAACACTCCCTTTATTCCTGTTTACCATTTATTTTGTTTACTTTAGCAAGAGCAAATTGAGACCTATACAACAGAATTTTGGCTCTACATAATTCATGAACCAAAATGCAAACCTGGTGACTTAGAGCTCGACATTCTGCATACATGCAATGGTGACGCATGACAGCTATCATACTTCTGACATGATCTCATATTGCACTGATCTCAGACTCTGGACAACAGGAAGGAAAACCCCAAGAAGCAGAATAGAGAAAAGAAGTACAATACACAAAAGACAACTTGGAAGTCATCTTGCTTCATCTTCGCCATGAGAGTTAATTTAGAGAAACATTCTTCTAAACTGTGCTGCCAGTTGTAACTACCCCACAAATTATACAGTGAAGTACTTTGCAAGCACTGTTTAGAAATAACTATTCAGCAGAGCAGCCATAATCACTAGCATGTCATCTGACACTTGTAAGAATGTTTTCCTGCAACATTTCTCTAGGTAACAAATGCCCTCAAAAAATGTTCCGAATGGAAACCCAGCCATTCCATTATGACAAAAAGAAAACAATTCTAAAGGAAAGAAAAAAGTCAAAGGTCAATGTAACCTCAAGGACAATCAATCAAATTAATACATCTCTGCCTTGTTTGGCACCACTCTCTATTTTCTGTGGAACTTGGGCATTTTTCTCTGATACTTCCATTGTTCCTTATTTTATGTGTGTTTACATGTGATGATGGCATATCAGAAATCATATAGAGGCCTTTGTGTGCATGTTTGAGTTTGTATATTCGAGGGTCTATACTAAATTCCTGTGGCCCAGCGGACGAGAGCATGTTGTTTTGGGTCTGGGTAACATGAGATCAAGGTCACAGCTCGAAACAGCCACGGTAAGCCACTTAGCCTGAAGCTGTTTCATAGCCACGTGCTTTAGCTCTAGGCCCAGGTAGTGCATAACAAATGCTAGTTACTGGTTAGGTTCTGTGAAACAGAGACTGCAAACAGACAAACCCATCTCAGTACTGAAAAAGGTGGATGTGCTAGGAATGGCGCGTCCGAGGTAAAAATGTCAAAAATTAAGCTTGCTACAACATTTCATAATGTCTGTAATTTTATGCCTCTGAACACCTTATTTTTGTAGCAGTAAAAAATAAACCATAAATTACTGAAATGTCCATCACAGAAGCAGTAAAGTCATAGCCTAAAACACTGTTGTTAGATTATTTCTGGACTAGGTGATGGCAAGACTAAGTCACGTCTGTGGTGCTGTCACCTGCTTAGAGGGTAAGGTTTAAGTGACTTTGTATTTTATACATGTGTTTACATATTGATTGAATATTTATTTTAACAGGTAACAGTGTGCTCTGGAAAAGCATAGTGTATGCTACAGAGTACTTATTGTACTTCAAGGGCATTTGGGGAGAACCAAAAACAGAACCTTTTTTTAAAGAGCTAAAGAATAAGGTTTGTTTTTTTTTTTTAATTTAGCTTCACTTCCTTTTAAAATCAGATTCATACATTCTGCTGTCTCTGAGTTGTTCATTTCTATGTGTCTGGTCTCACTTTTCTCTCTATCTCGGGAGTCGGAACTACAAGCTTCAGAAGTCAGTTCAGATGGTTATCTGCAATTTCTCTTGGCAGTGCTCTTCGAGGTCAAATCCATTACAGTGCATGTGCAGACTGATTTTACACACTTAACTCCACTGGGCTCTCAGTGACATACTCAGCGCTTCACCTGAGAACCTGTTATCTATAGACACAGGAGATGTTTTAAATGATACATTAAAAAAAAACAGAAGAAAAAGAAAGAAAAATGAAGGAAAAGAAACCCAGGCCATGACCATACAGAACACTTATGGCTGACTAATCTACAACCCCTAAAATCATCTAATAAAGACCATGCCTCCTTTTTTAAAGATGAAAACACTTTACCACTAAATGGTGCCACTGTGTTCCCAAGTCTCCTGGGCTCTAGTAAGCCAGGTGTAAAATGTCACCTCCACAGACTTCCTGGGACAGACAGCAACACAATCTTGAAATTACCTATTTTGCCACTCACTAAGCGAATGTGTAACAGTAGATAAAGTTCACCAAACATTGGCAACTGATTCAAAAATAGAAAACACTGAGCAATTTTCTTTTCCCATAAGGAATACAATACACTGAACATTGCGACTGTGCCCCTCAGGTTCCATCGACTGAGATCCACTTGGAGGATTTCTCCTTATTTGAAAAATACAACCTGATACAATTTTCTGAACTAACAACTGGTTAAAGCAGAGAGGCCCAGAAGATGATAATACACAAATAGATGGCATTTATTTGCTATTTGCTTTGTTTTTCACTGCTTAGGAAACCCAAAAAATTATGTAGTCAACAAAGAAAAAAATATTTAAACCGTTGTCACCATAAGTGACACTGCTGGAGCAGTAAAAGACATTTTGTGCTTTTATTATTGAGCAATCCATCCAAAAAAGAGGAAGAGGGCAAAGCACTCACCCGACATAAATAACAGAAGTGGTCTTTTCTTGAAAGAGCAACACTTAGGAAATAAGCTTTTCCTTAGGAGAGAGACACAGACAGCCGTCAGCCTGAGAATGTCTGAGAGGGCCACAAAAGCTAAGGGCCATCACTCCCGCCACTCTCTCCTCTTCTCAATCCCAGTCTTTCAGACACAGAGGTGCCAGCTGGAAGCTGCTTCCTCCCAGGCCCTCTCAACAGCCCCACCATGCAAATTTGAGAGGAGGTTAGCACAGGAGAGATCTAGCTGATATCTTTTATACTGTATGCTTCCTCTGGTAGATCTTGTGCAGAGAAATTTTTTAAAGATTTCATTTATTTATTTTCAGAGAGAGGGGAAGGGAGGGAGAAAGAGAGAGAGAGAGAGAAACTATGATGTGTGAGAGATATATCAGTTAGTTGCCTTTTACACACCCCCAACTGGGGACCTGGCCTGCGACCCAGGCATGTGCCCTGATCAAATATCAAACTGGTAACTTTTTGGTTCACAGGACAATCAATGCCCAACCCACTGAGACACACCAGACAGGGCAAGAATTTTTTAAATATGCAGCTCTTAACTTCAGAGAAATAAAGCTCTAAAAGCATAAAAGAAGTTGCCACTGCTCTGCCAAGAACAGGTTGTAGCTACTCACTTTATTAATTTCTGCATTCATCTGCTCAAGCTTAGAATTGTAATATCTCTTTTGACCCTTTATACTTTCTGGCTAGCTCCTGCTCCACACTGCATCCCAAAATACACTCTCCCAATCTTGTTTCTTCCTTCCTGTTTCAAGCACCCATTTCATTCTTTAAAAACTCTCTAGCACAGGCTGTTATCACCTAATAGTTGACTTGTAAGGCTTTCCAAGCTCATTTCAGTATTTACCAGCTGCTTCGGTGAGCTCCTGTGAGTGCTCTGAGAACCCTAAATTAATGGCAACAAGTCTGCTTCCATCTCATAGATGCTAGAAGAAGACACAACACCCCCAGGTCAGGGTCAAGCAAATTAAACAAATAATTAATAAATGTAATTAAAAATAAATAAGTTTATTTAATTAAAAACAAAAAACTACTCAGAGCAGTAGCATGAAGTAGCCAAAGTGTCACCATCTACTTCACCGTCCTGAGCCTCACTTCCCACAGGGAAATGTGAAAGAATCAAGTGACTCCTATCCATGCAATCCAGGGCGGAAAAAATCCCTGAGCTTAGAAAATTCAAATTTTTATAGGGGGCAGTGAAGCCTGACCAACATCTGACCCAGAGGAAAATATTTTATTGTACCAGAAAGTAAATAAACCTGCTCTGTTCTTCAGGAGGAAACACTGGCTCTGTCTTTCGAAATGGTTAGTCACACAAACATCCACAGAGCTTCGTCCAGCACAGAGGCAGCCAGTTGCCCTGCTCTAGGAAACAGAGATTCAAGAGACCAGTGAGTTGTCTTCCAATACGTTAGCCTTGGGAAGACTACTTAACCTCTCTGAATTTAAGTTACCTCATCTATAAAATGTCAGTATTAGTGTCCTCCTCACTGGGCTGTTGTGAATGTTAAATTAAATAATGTGTGTTAGGCCCTAGCTGGGTAAACTCAGTTGGTTGAATTGTTGTCCCCACCCACCAGGGTTGCAGGTTTGATCCCCAGTCAGGGCACACACAAGAATCAACCAATAAATGCAAAAGTAAGTGGAACAACAAATTGATGTTTCTTTTTCTCCCTCTCTCTCTAATCAATAAATTTTTTTAAATAATGTCTGTTAGAAATATTTTAGCTCATTGCCTGACTCAAAGTATACTGTAAACAAACTTACTTAATTATTGCCCTATCATTCAAGGTCTGTTCCCTCTCACCCAGTCTGGGCTGAACAACATCAAAACTTCTCATTTATTTCTCATCCGTATGGACATGTGTGTGGTCACAATGGCCTATTCACTTCCCACTGATGAACATGGGGGCATTCCCATCTCTACAACTGAGCACATCTTCCCCCTATCTGAAATCCCTCCCCTTTTCTCATCAGAGTCCCAACCACCTCTCATTGACAGCTGAATCTCTGCCAATTCATCAAAATTCCCCAGGTCACTGCAGGCCACAGGGAACTTCTCTCCCAGCAACCCTCTGTATTTGCATATCTGCCTCAATAAATGCCAGCTTGTTTTCACACCAATAGATTTAATTTCTCCCAGCTGGTCTCTCACTTGACTTCTTTGTAACATTTCCATGTGGGTTTTCTTGCTTCCCAAATACAAGTCAGTTATGTCTACAGAATAATAGGGTACCGAGACGCAACTGTCAGCAAGAACCTTTGTCTTCCCAAGGTGGTTAAGGACATCTTTAGGGTTTGTTTTGTTTTGTTTTTTTAATTTACCAAGTTTTACACATTCCATTCTCTCAAAAATCCCTCTCAAGTTTATAATGCTGAAAGTAACTTCCCTGTGGAAAAAGGACCTGTGCTTATAACTTCAGCTAACTGCCTGAGCAAAACCAAAGTTAAGTGGGAACTGGAAGGTAATAAACCCTTTCTGGGCAAGTGGCTTAAGTTGAAGTGAATTGAGAGTTTAGTGCAAGTGTCTTACCTGTCACCAGAAATGGCCATCATCTCCTGATGTTCTGGGCTACAAAACAGTAGTAAAGAGAACAGGATGAATTAAGCTGTTATTTGAAATGGCATGAGGCGTGCCTATAGGCGATCCCATGGAGAGTATAGTTCAGATCCTGGGGTAAGTCCCCAGGGAAACTTGTGCCTCTGCGTCGCAGCAGTTTGCTTGTCACTCTGGCCATTTCCAAGAGAAGTGTAATTCCAAGCCTAGAGCTGGGGTGGCAGCTGCAGTCAGCACAGGGCTGTATGCCAGCTCTTGACTGACATCTCAGAAGGAAACCCTATCTTGATCTAAGCCCATTTCCAAGCTTTATTTTAAAGAAAAACCTTTAAATAATACAGCATAGCACATACTAGCAACACATTAACTGCATCAGTTAGGAGCCTGATGCTTCCGGTAGGCAAGGGAAGCCTCTCCAGAGAAGCACCGCACAATAAAATGCTCTGCAATGATGCGAATGTTCCGCGTTAGGGCTTTCCAATGGGAGGCACTAGCCACATGTGGCTACTGTGCACTTGAAAGATGGCTAGTGCATCTCAAAAGTAAGTCCCTTTATTTATTTAATTTTAAGTAAGTGGCCACCTGCACTGGTTGGCATAGCTCTAGAACCTAACATGCATTGTTCTTAATGTTATGAACACTGTCGCATTTAGCCCTCAGACTAACTCTGTAAGATAGGTGTTGTGTTTATTTGTGCAAATGAGGAGATAGAGGCTGAGCTATTTCCAGTCATTAGCACAATATAAGTAATAAATGTCAGAGCCAGAATTTAATTAGATTTTTTTAATTTTACTACAAAGTGTATTTTTCTCTTTTTTTCCAATTGCACCACTTTGCCTTTTCAGGGTCAAGTCAAAATTCCCTAAGTTAGCGTGAATGTGCTTTGCAGTCAGATCCCAACCAATGACGGTAGCCTTGCCTCCATCACCATCCCCGCCCCTCACACACACACCCTGTATTTCAGGAACACTTTTACTCTCCAAATCCTGATACATTTTCTAACTCCTTGCCTTACCACTCATAGTGCCTACAGCCTGAGAGGCCCTCCCTCCACCTCCTCTCTCCCTCCACTCCTGGAGAGCTCCAGTATGACATGCGGATTTTCTATTTATGTCCATTTTGCTGTCTAGAACGTTAGTTGAAGGAAGGGTGTCATACTCACTTTGTGCTCCCAGGATGTAGCACGGTACATAGTAGATACTCCAAAAGTACTTAGTGACATATAAATAAAGGAAAAATGATGATATAAAAGAATTAAATCCATCACATATTCATAGAGGCTGTCAGCACACTGCTCTACACTGGCACTGAGAGTTTTCTCATCAATGAGTATATTAAGAAGGCAAGATCTCTTCCCAAGTATGCTGAAAGGCCTGCTTTAACACTTTTTGAAGACAGAAATGTATGCATGACCATGGATGGCAGCAAACACCACCAGTACTCATATCCGGGATTAAAAAAATGTGGGCCCACAAGGCTTTGAGGACCAGCTACCCTTGGGTGGTTAGTAATTGACACCCAAGCCCAAGGTTGATTGGATGATGTACAGGTTACCTAAATTGGGGCCACAGGCATGCTTTCCCAACACTTAGACTAGTATGTGCTAAGCCATTCGGGTGCAACCTATGTTAGGCACCAAGTTGGGCTGCAATGTATTTCATTAGTCCATTGGGATATGTGGCTAGTACCACTGCTTCTCAGAATAGAAGTTCACCTTGACAGGACCAGGAAGGTGCTCTTCTGGGAGAATACCAGGAACTAGCTCCTGATTTAGCATCTGTGAATATCTTATATGAGTTTATTTAAAACAGGTCAGTTATTTTAAGTATATTTAATTGATTATGGTATTACAGTTGTCCAATTTGTTTTCTCCCCTTTATCCCCATCTTCCTGATACCCCTATTCCCTCCAGCATTTCCCCACCTTAGTTCATGTCCATGGATCATACATATAAGTTCTTTCACTTCTCCATTTCCTATACTATTCTTAACCTCCCTCTGTCTATTTTGTACCTACCATTTATGCTACTTCTTCCCTGTACTTTCCCCCCCCATCTCCCCTTTCCATGTCCCTGCTGATAATCCTCCATGTGATCTCCAGTTCTGTGATTCTGTTCCTGTTCTAGTTGTTTGCTTAGTTTGTTTTTGTTTTTTTAGGTTCAGTTAATAATTGTGAGCTTGTTGTCATTTTACTGTCCATAGTTTAGATCTTCTTTTTCATAGATAAGTCCCTTTAACATTTCATATAATAAGGGCTTGGTGATGATGAACTCCTTTAACTTTCCCTTATCTGATAAGCTCTTTATCTGCCCTTCCATTCTAAATGATAGCTTTTTGGATAGGAGTAATTTTGGATGTAGGTCTTTGCTTTTCATGACTTGGAATACTTCTTTCCAGCCCCTTCTTGCCAGCAAGGTTTCTTTTGAGAAATCAGCTGATAGTCTTGGAGGAACTCCTTTGGAGGTAACTATCTTCTTTTCTCTTGCTGCTTTTAAGATTCTCTCCTTATCTTTAATTGTTGGCAATTTAATTATGATGTATCTTGGTGTGTTCCTCTTTGGGTCCAAATTGTTTGGGGCTCTCTGAGTTTCCTGGACTTAAATGTCTAGTTCCTTTGCCAGATTGGAGAAGTTTTCCTTCATTATTTTTTCAAATAAGTTTTCAATTTCTTGCTCTTCCTCTTTTTCTTCTGGAACCCCTCTGATGTTGGAACCTTTAAAGTTGCCCCAGAGGTTCTTCAGCCTCCCCTTATTTTTTTGAATTCTTGTTTCTCCATTTTCTTCCTTTTATTCCAAATCATTGATTTGAGTGCCAGTTTCCTTCCCTTTACTCTTGGTTCCCTGTATATTTTTCTGTATTTCACTTGATATAGGCTTCATTTCTTCCTTTATATTGTGGCCATAATCAACTATTTCTGTGAGCATCCTGATTACCAGTGTTTTGAACTCTGCATCTGATAAGTTGACTATCTCCCTGTCACTTAGTTCTTTTTCTGGAGCTTTGATCTATCCTTTCATTTGGGCCATATTTCTTTGTCTTGGGACACCTGTTACATCATAAGGGACAGAGCCTTAGGTATTCACCTGGGTGGGGCAACTCATTTTGCTGCATTGTGGCACTGTGTGTGGGGGAGGGGTCAGAGAGGGAACAATGCTACTTGCTTGGCTCTCGCCCGCTTTCAGTCACTTCCCCCACTACCCACAAGCTAATTGAGCCCTTTCAGTTGCTATCCTGGTGCTGATTCCCAAGTGAGTGGGCTTGTATAGGGTTTAGGACTCTGGGGGGGCCCTCCAATGGACTTCCTTTGAGACTGGCAGGTTCTTCCACCAACACAACCCCAACAGGTTTTCACAGCTAGAAATTTTGAAGCTTTATTTCCCAGTGCTGAAACCCTGGGTTGCATGAGCTGTCTCACTCCCCAGTTGTTCCTCCTGATTTATCCACAGGTGAATGCGGGGCCTGGTCCACCAGCCACTGCCTGTCCCACTCAGTCTGCCAGCTGCCACCTTGACAATTCACCTATCCAGTTGCCCATCTCTGCCCCTCCTACCAGTATAGATAAGTTTCTTCTTTAACTCCCTGGTTGTTGGACCTCTATATAGTTCGGTTTTCTGGCAGTTATGATTGTTTTTTTTATTTTAAGTTGGTTGTTATATTTCTTTTAGTTGTGCAAGGGAATGAAGCATATCTACCTTCACCTCCATCTTGGCTGGAAGTCCAACAGGTCAGTTATTTTAAAGAATAGACAACCTTCTTCAACTCTCTCCTGTCTCACCACCACATGTGTACCAGTACAAACATACAGAGGTAACAACATACCATTGCACTGCCACAATGATACAAAACCATACCATTGCCAGGAATTGATGGGTTTGGGTTAAAAGTTTCTGTATTCCCTTTGTTGTAGCTCAAATGTTCGTGCAAACATTGGGCCACCTCTGAAAGTCTTGGAACAGCTCCAGATCAATGACGCTCTACCCTGGATGAATATTAAGATCATCTGGGAGCTTTTAAAATATACCATGCTGTGGGGTTGATGCTGGACATAGCCCTTCCACCACCTATTACAGAAGACTGGTCAGAGGGCCTCTGACCACAAGGAATGTGTATTGTTTTAGGAAAAGAATGTAGCTCCTTCCTTATCTCCCCCAGGGATCATTTCTTGCCTGGTGACTGCTTCCTGACCTTCTCCTTCTGCACATACACACTGATGTTATGTAGCTTTGGGCCATGCATAGGTCTGTGCAACCTGGCTCCATGCTGCCTTTGCCTGGGACCCCTTACAATGAGCCTCAGACCGAAAAAGGCACCGTTGCACCATTCCACTGTCATCAGTGCACTCCCTTATAATGTGAGTAATAAATGGCATGTCCACATCTGCTGGTCCCCAAGAGGTTTTTTCAGAATATCATGAACACTTAAGCAGCTCCCCAGTTTAGAGCTCCTGTGTTACACATGCCTAAGCTCCACCCTCGGAACTTCTGGCACAACAGCTCTGTGATGAGGTTGAGGCACAGACAGTTTATATAAGCTCCCCCATGATTCCAATATGCAGTTGTATGAGATCCAGAGCCCTAGCTTAACCACCAGAGGTTCCCTAGAGAGGAAAGTGTCGGCTTTAGTGTTGCAGCTGACCTTTTGGAAGCAGCCATTAGAGGTGAGAAGAAAACTACACAAAAGGGAAAGAACAGTGGACTTTAGCAGAAAATACTAGCCCATAGCTAAGAAGTATATGATATATTCTTATACCAACTCCTTTGCCCCGGAAACTATCTGTGATATGTGTTTCCTGTACAATATTGTGCCATCCCCGCCTCTATGACTTGTTTGTTGCCATAATTCAATTCAACAAACAACAATAGGGTATTTATAATGTGCATTTATTCTTCTGGTCCAGATATAGAAAAGAATGAGATTAAGAAATAGCATTTAGAGCCTGAGTCCAGCAAGGTAAAATGACATAGTTTAACATGCTGTGTTACCTGCTGAAACAGATATAAGTATGAATGTGAAATAGGAGTTCCAAGTACAAAGGAGGGAGTGAATTAAATTAACTGTCATTCAGAATAAATGTCAAAGCCCTTACAATGGTCTACCAAGCCCTTGATCAGGTGCTCCACTACCTCTCTGACCTCACCTCTATTATACCCCCATTGTTTATTCCAATCCCACCTCACTGTCACCCTCACTGTCACCAGAACACTCCAGGCTTACTCCCAACTTCAGGCCTTTGCTCAGGCAATTCCTATGCTTTGAATATGCTCCTAGTTGACTTCAAGACTTTTCCCAAATTCATTTCATTGAGGCCTTCCCTGCAGACCCTATTTAAAATTGAGACCCATACACTCCTAACCACCACCCCTCGTGCTCCAAGCCCATTTACCCTGCTTCATTGTGTTCATTGCTTATGTCACATTCTAGCATAACACGACTTATCATGTTTATTTCTGACTTCCTGTACCAGAATATAAGTGCCACAACTCCATGGACTGTTTTGTCCACCAATACATCTCAAGTGCCTAAAACAGTGTCTAGCATATGCTTGGCACTCGGCACATTATGTTGAATTAATAAGGGAGGAGTTTTGCAAAACTTTTACGTAACAGTAGTTGGCTTCCATTTTCTTTTCATAGAATTTAATTTGTTATTCTGTAGCCAGGGTGCTTCTAAGTTGGGACAGTTCGTAATCCCACAGGACCTACAGTGGACAGACTTTTTCCTCCAACTTCTGTGTGAGCACTGTCAATCATCCATCACTCAGTCCATCAGCCAACAAATGTTTTTCAGCAACTATTTTATGCCACATGCTGGGGACTGCGAGCATCGAAATTCTGACCTCAAAGGGAGTAAAGCCTGGTAAAAGAGATGAGGTCAACACACAAATTAGTGCAAAAAGAGGCAGGACGTGCTGAACCAGAAGACGAGTGCAGAGAGCCAGTGTGACTTTGGAGTCCTTAGAAGGGTTTTGAAATATGACACCCAAGACAGAAACTATAGCCTTTCTAGCCTTGGGCAGCCCAGCCACAGGATGACACTAATCAGTTCATTTAGCAAAGACAGTGTTTCTAACTCTGTCCTCTAATAACCTGCTCTCCTTCATGAAATGCCCACCAAGGAAGTTGAGGGATGTCACTAACCTCTCTAAGCACACTTGAACTGACTTTTCTGATAACCTTTACCTACCAAATCAGGCATGACAATCAGTAAACAATTGCTAAGACACATTTTGTTTTCCTCGACTTTAAGGCATTTGATGTTTTGTTCTAAGCCATAGGCAGTACAACATGTTTCAGGAGAGGCCTGTGGAGCAGAGCTCAACAACAGTTTAGCAGTTGGGCAACTCTTCAAAAGCCTGTGTCTGTGCTCCCCATAAATGTAAAATAGCTTGGATCAAAATGTATTGCTGGTTCCATAAGGAGGTGAGCAAATGATTTGTTCCTTCGAACAGAAGCCCTCAGACAAACAGTGTTCATCGGTATCACCACAGAGCACTTGGTGACAAAAACGGAGCTAATTTTAAAGAAGGGGAAATTATATAGTGGTTGCAGTAGTCCTGGCCACTCTTAATTATTGTGATGGCAAATTATGAACAATTTCCTGTCACTTCCTCTTCTAAAGCAATTACTGATGTCTGCCTTATCACTGCACTACGCTGAGAACTCTCTAAACAGGCTGTCTGATTCAATGCTTTGTGGGCTCATATTCAGAAAGCCATTTGGCCTGCAAAGTTGCTGGATTATCGGTAAACACAGTGAAAGGAGACAGTGATTGCATGAAGCAGAGGGAATGCTCTTGAATGCCAATAAGGCAAATGTCATGACAGGAACACAAAGCCAACATTCCGTGTGACCTTTTAGAGAGAAACCGATTTACTTGGGTACCATTTCAAACAGAAAATTATGATGTAATTCCTCATATCGACACATAATTTATTTTGTAATAAATAACTACCCGCATATCTATGGAGCGCCTCACCCGTTTTTATGATGCTCTCAGGCACCCTCTCTCTCCAGCACACACGCTGCCTCCCAATCATTGCAAAGCTTTCTGTTTTTAAGGCTGTTCTCCTCCCTAAGCTTGGTGGTGACTGAGGAACACATTACAGGATTAAAAGTCACTTTTTATCTCGGCAATAACCTAATAACCTAAGTTATTTATTTTCTTATTTTCAAATTACCTAACAGGTTGAAGGATTCATGAGACTAAGTCAAAATTTGTTGAAAATCATCACAATGCAGCATTAAGCCCTAGTCCAAAGCACATTTCCTAATAAAGAAAGGCTCTCTGCATTTAGAGCAGCAAGGCGAAAATCAGGCAGTGAATCAACAAGAAAGAGAATTCTGTCTGGCCCTGTGCTCTCACCCCTTTAAAGGCATCTGCTTCTTTGTGGGAGGTCTGGCACCAGGGCTGCCTCCCAAAGCCCACTCATTCTCTGTCTTTACAATGCAAATAGGGTGAGTTCTTGAGAAGCTCTGCTCTTTCCCCTCCAGGTCAGCACTTTGAATCTCCCGGAGGCTGGAACTGACAGGAGACTCTTCTCAGCTGACAGATGGTCACTGACCTAGCAGAAAGCAGTTGGTGGTCTTCCCTGAGCCTTGAGCCACAGGTCACCTCATCACTGGCCCAACTATCACAGCGCACGGTCAGAGGTCTCGTTACATGGCCTCTGTCAAGGACAAAAGGAGGCATTGCAGAGTGGGGAGTGGCCTGCCAGCCCTGCCAGCATTCCCCCCTCACTGAGTAGTCTGAATCACAGTCTTGGAAAACTGGAGAGGAAAACTGGGACTTTAGTGGCCAAGATCCAGCATCCTTACCAAATTTCAGAAAAATAGGAAATGAGTCCAATTCACAAGACAGAAAATAAAGAATAATATATATGCTGCTTGCTGCTTAGAAACAGACTAGTTTTGTATTTTTGGCTTATAAATATTTGTTTTGGGACCATTTTGGTGTTAAAGATTATGAACATTTGTTTACAATGCGGGTTCCATCCCTGCCTAACTTTTGCAGCCTAACAACACAAAGAAGTGACAAAGCTGATATAAGACGGCACAATCATCCTTCGGAAATTAGCCAGCATGACCCATGATACACATACACACACACACACCCCCGAAGCAATCCAAACAAATGTATTTCTTTGGCTTCACAGGAGAGAGGTCATAGCCCACAGCGTGGAGAAAATCAGGGCTGCGATTCAAATAAACATATTGAGAAGTAGAAATCAATATCGAGAGAGGGTTTTACACTGCACTCGTATTATTTTTAATGAGTTGCTGTATACAACGACCGCAATTGAATGGAGTCTGGGATTCCCGGAAGGCTAATTGGCTTCACTCCTCCAGCATGCTAACAGAGCCGTTTCTGTTCTGTTGGGAACATATGCTGGGACCCAGATCCATGTATCAATAAGAACATATTGGCCATCTCATGGGTGCTCAGCAGAAAGACCTTTGCTGCATCTTAAAAGGAAATGTGTCCTGACCACACAGTCATTCCCATGTCAAAAATGCCATGTGCAGATAGAGAATGAAAACACATTTTGATTCCATCTTCAGGTTTCTCAATTTACCTAGGGTACCTAATCTGAGTCTTTATTATGATTGCACTGTCAAATAAGAACCAATTGTGGTGTTTACTTTGAAATTAAAGTTTTAAAAGCCACTGTCAAATTGTATTAACAAAAATTTGTCAATGCATCTTGCCTTGCAGGATTTTATAAAGAATAAGATTTAGGTCATAGCAGATTTAACACTGTATTGCTATTATTTAAAAAATAAGCAAAATTAACATCAGAGAATAAAAAGATAAAACCAAATTTTTCAACATCAAAGGTTTTGTATTCTTTTCACACATTTGGATTAGAAGGGGGGCTACAGGCTTTTCTATTGCCTTCACATTAAGGGTTATTTTTAGAAGAATTATGCTGACTACTCTTCATCACTATGAAAGAAGGAATTAGATAGAACTGGCTTGGAATTGAATTGCAGTCCAGCTATGTTGTTAACCAGGGCTGCAATCTCATTTGAAGATTCGGTTGGGCAGGAAGTGGGGTGGGGGAAGTAGAGGAGCAATTTACTTCCAAGTTGATGCCTGTGCTGTTGGCAGGCTTTGATTCCTTGTCATTCAGGCTTTTCTACATGCTGCCTCACAAAACAGCAGCAGGTTTCACCCAGAGAAAGTGATCCAAAAGAGAGCAGAGTTCCCGAGCTGAGAGACACCGTCTTTCTATAACCTAATGTTAAAAGTGATATTTCTCCACAGATGCTGGATTCTCTTCATGAGAAGCAAGTCACTAGGTCCAGCCCACCCTCAAAGGGAAGGGATTACACAAAGGTATTAATATGAGGAAGAGGCTGCCTCCCTTACCTGCAACCACACGTCTCATTTCACACCCACTGTTCTTTCCACTACCCTGTGCTAAACGGTAATGAATAATTTTCTGGTGTTAAAGTTACTAAACATTGAACAGGGGATTTTAGAAGATTGTAGGATCTTCATCTCTGGATGTCTTTAACAATATGACATTCTTTCACCCATTTGACAGGGTTTAATTTTAATTTCTCTGGTAGATAAAAAGTACAGTGCATATGGTGTGGCATAGACTGGGATTTGAGTAGCTATCCAGCAGAGTAATTAACTAGACAAGGCAACTAATTTTGTTTTCTATGCCTAGTTTCCTCAAAACAAAAAGTTGGAAATGAGGCTAAGTTTTTAAGCACACTTCAAACTACAGCAAATAATATGTCTCCAATTCTTACAGCTTTCCATCAATGACTTTTATATCTGGTCATCTCGGATTGACTTTACTTATAAGTAAATTAAATACCTATCCCAGGATTTGACATAGGGGCAAAAAAAACGTTCTGCTTGAATTTCTACATTAGATACCTTTTTTTACTTGTTTTAAAAGGTTTATGCTAGAATATGAATGTTTTATCTGGAATAACAAATTAAACTATCATCCCAAATTAATATTTAACTAAATTTGTTTCTCTTGATAACTAACATTATTAGTTAGTAAAGATCCAAAAAATGAGGTAAGGAAACAAATAAGCTTTAAAGAAAATAGATCTCTTTCTAAAAAAGAAGGTTTGGAGGAACAGGCTCAAGTGAAGCTGTGTGTTAGGGAGAGAGGAGTGGCCAATATCCTCAAATGCAAAATATATGGACAGGCATGTGGGATGATAAAGACTAATCTAGAGAAAACAAAACTACTAATATAGGCAGACTTCTGCTGAGGACACTTCATCCTTTAATCCCTCTAACTGAAGGACCTTTATTTTAAACACACCCCCATGTGTGTAACTTTTCTTTGCCAAATTGTTTCTCCTCCTTGGCCTCAGAGCTGTTCTCACAATCACTCCATTGGATGTTGTCTTCACCTCTCCAGCTACAGTAAATGCATTTACCCCACCGTTTACTCTATAGACATACAACCCCTCGCGTCGATACTTCTGCTCTTCTTTATATTAGATCTTAAGGCTGATTCATAACAGTACTTACTCTCCTGCACCCCTGTGCATTTCCTCAGCACCTCATCTCTCTTCACCATCACACTAAAAAAAGAAAAAGAACATCAACTTAGAATGAACCCAGCTCTCTTAGCTGTCCATACCTATACCTGTGCAGCTGAACATATGAGGGAAAAAATACAACAACAAAACCTGGACATGGTAGTTTCACTATAAATTCATGATGATCAAAATGAATAATTAATCCTGCCAAGCCAGCTGGCTTGCTGTATCTCTGAACATTCCAAACCCAATTCTAGTATCAGGACATTGAAATAAGCAGACCTTTCTGCCTAGAACTTGCCTGCCATTCACAACTTCTTTCCACCCCTCAAATGACAGTTCAAATAACACAGCTTGAGAGAGGGTTTCCCTGAATGAATGAATGAATGAATGAATATATATATATATAAAATGAAAAATATATATATACACCCTTCAACTCCCTATTAAGTTAAAATCTTTTATAGCATCTGTTTATTTCCCTCATACTTAATCAGAATTAGTAATTATATATTTACTTATTTGTTACCTACTTATCATTTGTCTTCCATTATACATTGTAAGTTCCAGGGGACCTAGGACAATAATTTGTCAACCATTCATATCATGCATAGGGCATAGCTGGTGTTCAGTAAATACTTATCAAATGAATGAACAAATTATTGTATAGTATTCATCTTTTTAGCCAGGAGGTGCCCTATCTACATCTCTTCAGAATTCTTGAAGCTTCCCTCTTTCCATTTGTTTCTTTAATCTGTCACTATTCTTTTAAACACAAAGATTTCTAATGGAAATGCTGGCACAGACTTTGCTTCTGCAGCATAAATGACATCAGTAGCTGAAATGAACCCTACTGTTGCCACTGGCAACAATTAAATTAGCTAATAAAACCAACATAAAAGCTGCAGCATCCATTCAGTAAAATAACCATTCAGTCTTTCAGCAAACATAATACTGACCTGTGTGACTGTGTTTTTAGTACATGAGCAAGTGCTGAGCATTGTCTGTCCAAGACAAGGTATTAACACAACTCTTGACTCCTGTTTTTCTATTGTTGCTTAAAAGGGTTGCCTAATTAATTGATTTTATTGAATCTCTACCAAGGTATATTTGTTTCTTAGTAAGCTAATGAAAAAACCAGAGGAGCTACTTTTGTGAAATACAAGAAAGGAGTTGAGGAAGTGCTGCTTTATGCTACATATCATTGTAAATAAAAGTATAGTTGACACGGATATTGACTGCTTAATGTCAAGAGACAGACATGCACACTTTTGTGGATCTCTGTGCTCAGAGAAACGCATTTGATCTGAACCAGCAGACTTATTCGCACCCCCTCATATCTCTATATGCTCTCACTCTCTCCTTACCACACTGGCAGCATGCACTTTGTAAAAGCAAAGCCAGTATAGAAAGTGCACTTCTAGAAAATTAGATGAGTTTAGAGAATAAAGAAACTAGCATTGGTATAATCCTCCACAGCTAACAAAAGCTACCTGATACTTTACCTCATCTGATGCTAGCAAAAAAGTCCTTATGTCCACTTGTTAGATCTATTTTGCAGATGAGGAAATTGAGTCTCAAGGAGTGATGACCCCCTCAATTTTACACAGCTGGGAAGTCCAAGTCAGCCCTCTCTGAGGCCAAAATCTGTAGTATGGTTAAGTAGCCCATACAGAAAACTAAACAGTCCTAAACAAAAGTAATAGACATTTGTTTATGTATAAACAGAGATAAAGGGGCACAGTTGGGAGGTATTTTCAGAATGTAGGAGTTTAAGGTAGAGTAAGAGAAGAGTGGCTTCTGACCCAGGTATACAGACAGGCTGCAATGCTATGTCACAGAACAGAGAGGAAGAGAGGGCATATTTAGGCAGGCAGGGAGGAAAAGAGGGAGAGATAAAGTGGCACATTTAGGTTGGGACAGTTGGACAGGGGATGCCCCACATACAATATATGAGCAGATTTAGATATAGCAGTCTAGCTCACAAGAAGACTATCAAGAAGAAGG
>VMDR010014086.1:0-24019 GCA_007922815.1 Macrotus californicus | reverse complement strand
TGTAAGAAATGTCCAAACCTGTGAGAATTTTTATGAATTTACTAGAGCCAAACTGACAACAACTGCCAGGAAGCAAAATCTTAATGGATTAAGAAAATGCTCCAGAGAATGGCAGTTTTGCGGTTCAGTTTATACACTACAGTCAAAGGGGCAGGTGTTAGGAGGGCTGTATAAAATCTACTGGTGGTAGAGTAGGGAGGCGGGACAAAGCAAAGTGGGGAAATCTCTGAGATTATAAAGGCTAGAAGGGATTTACTTTGGTGGGTGTAGGATAGTTAACAGTTAACAATGAACTCAACAACTGTGAGGGGTGGGTACCCTGGTCTGTGCTGTGGTGAGAGATGGTGCCCTGAGGGTTCTAGAAAAAGGGAATTAACCCTGATATTCCAAAGATGCATTATCATGGTAGGTGCAAAAACACAACAGAGGCTCACTTAAGGTAAAGATTGAACTTTTTTTTTTAAAGATTTATTTATTTACTTTTAGAGAGAGAGGAAGGGAGGGAGAAAGAGAGGGAGAGAAACATCAATGTGTGGTTGCCTCTCACTTGGCCCCTACTGGGGACCTGGCCCGCAACCCAGGCATGTGTCCTGACTGGGAATCGAACTGGCGACCCTCTGGTTCGCAGCCCGCGCTCAATCCACTGAGCCACACCAGCCAGGCAAGATTGAACTTTGTTAAGGATGATACCAGTTTAGGATATGCTACCTTCCACGACTTGCTTTTAGTTAGGAAGGTTTAATTTCAGACCATCTTGTGTGGTTACGTTTGGTTTCCTGTCTCTTGAGTTTGTAAGGCTGCCATGCAGGCTGCCCCTGAGCTTGTCAGGTTCAGTATGTGGCCTCTTTTTCGCCCACGATGGCAAACCACATAAGGCATTTCCACTAAAACTAGGAGCGAGATAAGGATGCTTATAACCTTTATTCAGCATTGTTTTTGAGGCATTAGCTAATTCAGTAAGGTAGGACAATGAAAAGAGCATAAATATAGAAAGAAATTATTTGCAGATGATATGAATGCTTAAAAGATCCAGGGAAGTCATCTAGAAATCTAGTAGAATTCATGAGAAATTTGGTAAAATGATTGGATAAAGGCAGGCAAAACTTTCTTCTGCTATGCTAAACATTAAGCAGTTTGAATGGAAATTGGGGGTGAAGGGTAGGCTGGAAATTTTTCAAAGTCATGACCAGTTCTTAAACACCTAGGAATAAGTTTAACAAGAATTATGAGTATTGTGAGACTGATAAGAGTTATGTTATTATCTTATTGAAATACAGCAACTGAAGTTTGAATCCGTGGGGAGAGATTGCATTTCTTGGGTGAAGGTATCAACGCAGTCGCTTTCTTCCTAATTATAACTAATTCTAATCAGAATCCCAAGGGTGTTTAAAAAATTACACCAAGTGATTTTGAAGTTCATTTGCAACAATAAACTTCTAGGCATAGGCCAAGAAAAAAATTTTAAATAATCATAGTGAGTGAAGGGAGATTTGCCCTCTTGTAATCAAGTAAGTATGATGTTGACACAGGAATAGACAAATAGATAAGAGGAATGCCAGACGCTTGAACATATACAGGTAGAGTGGCCTACCGCGTGTTGACTCAGCTCAAAAGAGTAGGCTTTATCTAGAAATAAATGAAAAGGCTAGAAATAAATGACAAAGATTTATTCAAGGGTATTGATTAGGGTTTGCAAACTGGAAATACAACTAGGCAATATCAGAAGTGTTCCAAAGCAGAAAGAAAAGCTGATAGTTTTTATAGTAAAAAGTACAGTTTTGATGCTAAAGGGTACACATACTTTAGAAGATTCAGTCCTGCATTCTTAGCCCATTCATTGGTCCAGGACAGTAAGCTTCAGATGACTGGTGATCTGGACAGTGGAATGGTTTCTTAAGGTCATTCAGATGGTCATCTGAGGGTCTGATGGATGTCCAAGCATTGACGTACAACCAGGTGTGCACGTGGGCATTGATGCAAGCCTGGAAAGTTCAAAAGTTTAAATTCCCAGGCTTGTTCAGGCAAGAAAGAATAGAATCGTTATTTTATGCCTCAGCCTATGTTTTAAAAATAATTTAGCAGCTTGACCACCGTGACTCCATTTTATTTCTTCACTGTGATCCTTCACCCTATTATTTCACTTAGGAAAAGATTTAGTTGATTTAATAAGTGATGCTGGCATAATGGGCTGTCCATCTGCATGAGAACAAAGTTAACGAATTCTAAAAGCCATTGAAAAAGTAATTTCAGATGGTTTAAGCTCTAGATATAAAAACAAACACACTCAGGAAAATTTAGGAGCTGGGAAACCTTTAAAGAAAGGACAAGAACCTCAAACTGTAATGATAACACACCCCAAAGCCAAAGGGTATGTATGAGGGTTCCACCTCTTAGCTGCTGTGTTTCCCTCATTAATAACTCTGCTTTGGGAGCTGATGTCTGTGACATGGCTTTATTACCAGCAGTGCTCGAAAGCGTTAGAGGAAATTGAAAAACCATATGTTAAGAGTTTGGAGGTTTTGGTGGCGGGGGCGAATGGAGACAACTGTACTTGAACAACAATAAAAAAAAAGTTTGGAGTAAGATGCAAAAATACGTCAATAGACAACAAAGTTATTCAATACTTGGTGTAGAAGAAACACTAAAAGTAGAAGAAAATACAGACAGCAGGAGAGGCAGTATAGATTCGGGTTAAGAGCGTGAACGTGGCTGATATCCCTAGGTGTACATCGTGGCTATCTTATTGGGTGCCCTTGGGCAAGCGTTGTCGGCTCAGGAGTTGGTTTTCTCTATTTGTAAAACATAGATAGTAATAGTCCCTGGAGAGTTGTTTAGATTAAATGAGAAAGCACAGAAAGCATGTACTAATAAGCACTGAATTTTAGCTCTTACAGGCATGGGTGGAAGTCCTTTTTGTTCGTGTGGTAGGTGCCGTGGATGTCAGCCCCAGCTTGCATTCCCCCCTTCCTCCATAAGTGTCTAACTACTTCCACATGTGTTGGCTCACCCACATCTATTCCTGTTCTCTCTGGAAGGTTCTAGTAGAGGACTGTATTCCAGTACTGAAGAGGTACGCCAAAGAAGGGAGAGAGTTTGATTATGTGATTAATGATTTGACAGCTGTTCCAATCTCCACATCTCCGGAAGAAGGTAGATTTTGTTTTGTTTTTAACCAAAATCATGTCTGTGGAAATGTTTTTCTGGGTACCATGTGAGAATGAAAGGATCTTAGAGATTATCTCATTAAGTTCCTTCATTTTCTAAAGGGAAACTGAGGCCCATAGTGGAAAGATGGCTTGTATTTGGCTTTGGAAAAATCCTGTCCTGCTCCCAAATGATCAAATTAACTGAGTCACTTGAAACAAACATGAAATAAAATGAGTCATAATCACATCATTAAGACATTCGCTTGTTTGATAATTTATTTGCATGATGTGATTTTTAACCTGTAATGGGACAAACTGCCTAAGCAACACCAGAGGCACATCCCTGCTGAAACTGTGCACTCGAAATCGCTGCTGGGTTGGGGTGCCGGTGTAATGATCTTTGTACAACCATGTCTCCCCACCGAGTTTGCACACTGGGTCCCTACCTGGTGACCCTTGCAGTTTCTTTCTCAGGGTGTCGCTGCTTTCCTCCTCACTTAACCCTTTCGGTACGAGCGCTCTTTCTGCCGTGACACTCCCGCTGCACGAGGTGCCGCGCCGAAAACGCGCACAGAGCACATGGTCAGTCCTCCTTTGTGTGAAGACTTTCCTAACCTTATATTAGATCTATGCTTCATAAAACAATGCTTTTTTCCAAGTGTTGTTTGTAACTTTAATATTAAGAGATAGTTATATAAAATTCTATCAATTATATAAGTAAAATTTATAAAAATTATATACAGATGGATGCCAGATATATCCGGCGCTCATCCACACAGGTCATCAGATGGGCGCCGGATATATCCGGCACCCGTACCAAAAGGGTTAAAGCTGTCATCTTGCAGGTTGCAACCTCTGCCTTTGTGTTGAATCTTTATTGGCCCTATGAGAGCAGTGCTAAGTACATGCACATTTGCTTTTTTTAAGAGTTTTTTTTAAAGATTTTATTTCTTTTTAGAGAGAGGGGAAGGGAGAGAAGGAGAGAACCATCAATGTGAGAGAGAAACATCAGTTGGTTGCCTCTTGCACACCCCTAACCAGGGACCTGCCCACAACCCTGGCATGTGCCCTGACTGGGAATCGAACTGGCAACGTTTCAGTTTGCAGGACGATGCCCAAACTACTGACCCACACCAGTCAGGTCCATGCACATTTGCTTTTGACTCTACTTGTAAGACAATACACACATGTGCACATATATATATAAATATAAATTTATATATTCACAAATGACAATACATTATCATTTATTAATAAGCTCTCGAACATTGTCTTGAAGTCATGGCTCTTTTTTGTTATTGTTGAGTGTTAATATGTTTGACTTTAGCTGTTGTTTCTGATGCATGCAGACCTGTATTTATAAAACTTAATTTTTTTAAAATCCAGATTCCACATGGGAGTTCCTCAGACTGATTCTTGACCTCTCCATGAAAGTACTGAAACAGGATGGGAAATATTTTACACAGGTAGTCTACTTAACTGTTCCCCCCCCAACTCTCAATAAGCATTTTCTATTTTGAAATGAAAAAGCATAGAACAATCTAATTGGATTATGCTCTTTGAAGCAGTAAATTTGTAAATTGCTGACTGATCATCTATTGGAATTAATCAGTTCTGTTGTGTCCTATTACCCTAACCTTCCTGATTTTTCAACCTTGGGCTTTGGCTGTAGTATGAGCTGCTACCACCAGATGGAGACACAGACTGTGATTTTTTTTTTTTTTTTCCATTTGTAGGAAATCTGCAATGAAACCTGCTCAAACAGAGTCAGCTTATTCTAGTAAAAGCAACCCAAATCCATGCGTTGGGGAATTTTCACAAGTGAAATTAGCAAGAAAGTGTGACTTTTTTCTTTCGTTGAGAATATTAACCTGGTAGACAGCCTTCTTGGGGACCTGCTATCTCAGTGTGATGGAGTAATAAAAACACTTCCTTTATCAGATCACTGCAGCCCATTCATTAAATATTAATGACCCCGGCTTTGACAACTGGCCTTGGCCACCTGACTTTCACCATAAAACACATTCTATGTCCAGGGCTGTGCTAGTTTCCAAGAATCATCGAAAAGATGTATTGGACATGTTTCTTGTCCTTGCGATCATTATAGTCGGAGACCTCAGGCAATTGCATTGTGTCGTACCCAGGCTCACATGGTACATTCGTACAGACTGAGGAGGCGTAGGCCTGGGAAGAAGCAGTGGTCGAGTCAGCAGCGCAGAGTGCCTTGATGCTGGATGTACTACTGTGGTTGGCACAGCGCTATATTGTTTTAAACTGTCAGGTGATATGCTCAGAAGACACCCTTGATTTATTTACACCTACTTCCCTTTCCCCAGTGTGTCTCAGAGAACTAGAGTAAGGGTAAAGATGGACTCCAGGTGCTGTGTGGCGTATCGCTTGGTGATTGACAAAAGCTAGATGTTCCTGCTTAAAAAAGCTTGCATCACAGGAGCGAGTGTATAATGTCCCAGTGGCTGCTTGAAGACCACCTTGTCCTTGTGCCACAAAGCTGGGGAAAGCATCATGGAGAGCCTGGGACTGAGTTCTGGTGCATGGGGGAATTCGAATCCGAATCTGGAAGAATTGCTCTCACGGGACTATGAGGCAGGTCCCAGGTCTTGACCTCCTTTCTCTCCCCATTCCCCATTAAAACTGGGCTGTATGATAATGTATGTGACATTAATGTAAATTATGATGCAAACTGTTAGCAAACCCCTGACTCCCCTCAACTTGAGAATTGGGCATTGCCAGTACCATTGACATATCTACCTTCCTCCTGGATCTGTGCCCACCTTCTGAAGGTAACCTACCTTTAGTGTTGGGTTTTTTTTTATTTCTGTGCTGTTCTTTATAGATATTTCATATATGTGTGATATACTAAATCATTATATTGTTTACTTTTGCTTGCTTTTGAACTTGATAAAAATGGTGTCCTTAACCCTTTCGGTACGAGCACTCTTTCCGCCACGACACTCCCGCTGTACGAGGTGAGCCATTGTGAGCCATTGTATGGGCGCCGGATATATCCGCGCTTGTCCACACAGGTCATCAGATGGGCGCCGGATATATCTGGCGCTCGTACCGAAAGGGTTAAAGATTTATTCTTCTGGACCTTATTTTTACATTACAGAAATAATACATGGTAACTTAAGTTTAAAAGATACAAACACTACAGAAATTTGAAGTAAAAAACCAAGTGTCACTTACCCACACCTCACAAGGGGCAAAGGGAACTTTCTAGAACCAAAGCTACTGAATTGGGATTTACCCCCTTGGGAGTGCTCTCCTCCTTGCCCCATTATTCCTTTTCTCTCATCCTTAATAAGTGCTTAATTCTTTGCTATTTGATTTTTGTTTTGCATTTCCCCTGTGTGTTTCTTAAGAAAAAAGAAACATGGTTATTTAGATACACAAGAAAGTGGAATGCATTACTTTTTTGGGTAGGTCTCTATTTGTGGTGAGTTTTTTTTCTTTTTTTAAACTGCTTTTTGACAGGGTTGGGGAAGAACAAATTGAAAGTATCCTGTTTCCTTACCACATTGTCCATAAGGAAGTCCTCCCATATACCCTCTATCAAGAGAGAGTGTGGTGTCAATTTTAGGATGGCAAGGGAAACCATGGAGCTGTGCACCTTGGTGGCATTTCCGTTCTACAGCTTCCCCAGTGGTGATGTGCTCTAAAAACAGCCAGGCGGAGTTTTCTATTTGTGAGTCTTAAATTACACGTGTGGTGTTTATATGCTCTCATGGTGAACTTGATGTTGAAACCAAATTATATGCTGGCCAAGGGTACTTTGGCCAAATCCCACTGTAGGACCCTAGATGATGGGTTACTAAACTGGCTGGCACTGAAGGACGACGTCATGTTGAGCAAGTGTGCAAAGTTAAAACCGCCAAGGCCCGCTCTCAGAATAGTTCTGTCTACCCGCTTGCCCGTGGCTGGCTGGCTGGTTGGTTTTGAAATACCATCCTCGAAAATGCTTGCATCACAAGCTGCCTTTATTTGTGAATAATTTTCATCTGACACTGCACTTGGCTATTTTGAGGCAAATTGATAGTGAAGTTCTTAGAAAGAAATAAAATTAGCACATACTTGCATTAGCCCTCTGAATGTTAAGAACTTCAGTGGTTAAAAGAAAATAGGTGGCATCAAATGTCCATCTCGTTTTCTACATCCGTTATGAAAGCTCTTGGGGGGAAGTCATGCTAAAACGATAGGCCCTACCCCCAGTCTACTGAAGGACAATTGGTATTTCAGCAGATCACCTGTGGTTCATATGCACGTTAAAGACTGACAAGCACTGCTTTCTGGTGGCAGTTCTCCTTCAGAGAAGGCCCATAGGCAGCAGCCATGGCGCGCTGCTGAAATGGCATGATCCTGAGGCCCCAATTCCACAAGGACTGGCAGTGGCACGTTGCCACGTGGTTTAACCAGCACACTTGGGAGATATGCAGCCAGCCAGAGCACACCCTGTGTCTGGACCCCTCCGACCCATAGTGAGATGCCCCACGGTGAGGTAAGGTACCACACCAAAGTGTGAGCCAGCAGGGGCTTCAGTGTGGAGGAGTTGAGGACGGCTGGCATCCAGAAAAAACGTACTCCTTCATCTCGGAGGGAGGTGAAACAAATCCCTCCAGGCTAACCTGCAGCAGCTGAAGGAGTACTGCTCCAAGCTCATCCTCTTCCCCGGGCAGCCCTCAGCCCCCAAGAAGGGTAAGAGTTGTGTTGAAGAACTCGAGTTGGCCACCCAGCTGACAGGACCAGTCATGCCAGTGTGGAATGTCTACAAGAAGAAAGCCAGGGTCACTGCAGAGGAGGAGAGAACTTCAAGACATTTGCCAGTCTACGCAAGGCCCATGCCAATGCCTGACTCTTTGGCATCTGGGCAAAGAGAGGCAAGGAAGCTGCAGAACAGGATGTTAAAAAGAAAAACTGCTGTTGGCAACTTGTGATTAAAAAAAAAAAAGATTGGGAAGCAGAGCTGTAGAACCAGGCAGAAGTGTTATCCATTCAGCCGCTTTACTGTGACTTTTGGCCAGCATCTCTGGTTCTCTTTACCTTTTCCCCCTCATTGACACAGAGTGGCTGCTGCAGCTCCAAATGTTACATCTAGGTTATAGGCTAGAAGAAAGTTGAAGGGGGATGGGTTGTTGTTTTTCCTTGATTGTCCAGAATAAAAAATACCTTTCCCAGGATTCCTGAGGCAGATGTCTTCTATATCTCATTGACCACCCTGATCTGCTGGGGAAGCTGGTCAGTGGAGTCAAAAAAAAAGGGACAAAAGAACAATGAGGTCAGGAGAGAATGCTTGAGGAGTAGAACTGGGCAATATCCTTAGTTTATATATCCTGAATAGACTTTAGTGCTCTTATGCCTTAAATGAGATTTGGGGGAAGGTGTAAGGGGTGTGAATGCAGTTCTGTGCCAGTGTCTTAGACTCTTATGAGGGTCAAAGTTTAAGCTATTCTGGAAATCGAGAATATTATCTCTCTTTGATACATTATTTTCAGTGCAGTGGTGACTACTGGGAAACTTATTTTGAATGGCTTACGTGTATGAATCTTTGCTAATTGCATGGTGTTGATACAATGGCAGTGTCACTAATGAGAAATTGGTCTCACTGTTTTCCATTGCTTCATACTCTAATCATTTGAAATGGCTTGGTAAATGAGGTAGAAGGATAATGAGCTAATGGATCTATAAATAGAACTCAGTGCAATTTATGAAAGTACAGAAACCTTATCCCATTTTCAAAGGTGAACTTTTATCGAAAGCTAGAATTGTTCTCATTTATTAGTGACCTTCAAATGAGTGGGACCCTCGGTGGACTCAAGTACCCTATTGTTTGCTTTTCTCTCTTTGATTTAGGGGAACTGTGTCAATTTGACTGAAGCCCTGTCTCTCTATGAAGAACAGCTCGGGCACCTGTATTGTCCTGTGGAGTTCTCAAAGGAGATCGTCTGTGTCCCTTCATACTTGGAATTATATCCTTTGACCATGTCATTGTGTTGCCAGATCAGAACACCAAGTAAATCCCATGCCAGTTTAACATTTTTAAAAAAATTCGCTCTTTGGTATATTATATAAGGCCCCAGTTTTCAAACTTGGCCGCACATTGGAATCCTCTGGGAGTTTTAAAGCAATACTGACTGATTTCTGGATCCCACCCTCAGATCCTGGGGTGTAGCCTGCCACAGTTCCCCAGGTGATTTTAGTGTTCAGACACTACTGCTTGTCACAGGCAGTCTCCAGACCTGCATCATCTGGGAACTAGTTAGACATGCAAAATCTTAAGCCACACCCAGACTGCTGCCCAATGGCAAAAGCTGGAGGTGGCGCTGGTGACCTGCCTTTAGCAGCCCTCCAGGGGAATGATGTACACTTTAAGCTTCAGAAGCCCTAGACTAAGGCACCGCCCCAGCTGTAGCAGTCAAAAAGACTAAAGGCATGCATTCAACTTTTATATTAACATGATCTTATTTTAATATTACTTTCTAGACTTCAGTTGATTCTGATTTGCAGTAGAAATTGAGAGTTTAAAATAATGCTGAGGATCTCAAAGATCCTGTTGGTCTCTGTTAGTGCTACTTAGTAAAGTTAATCGAGAGACATAAAAGAACCAGGGGAAAAACCAAAATGAGAGCATTGTCATTAGAAATCTATAGTGCGTTTCCTCCTTCTAAAAGACTATTCTGCAAACCAAAGCTTCCTTTCTTGAGGTGGCAGTTTCCTGTGACCACTGCTGGCCTGCAGAGCCCTGGCACTAACCCCGCCACCAACCCCAGGGTCTGCCCTGGAATGAGTCGAGTGCTGTGTGCTTTCCTGGTGGCCATGTTCTTCCTTGGCATGTGGCAAGCTGAGACACCTGTCCCCCTGCCAACCATCCCTCTTCATGGGGCTCCTCTTCAGAGCAATTTTTAGAGTCAGGTCTGTGCTTATCTGTGGAAAGACTTTAGAAATCAGTTGATAACATTTGGAAAAGGGGCTTTGGTCTTCTGACTTCCCTTCAGCTCTTGTCCCTCCTTCCCTTTTTTCCTTATTTTCCTCCCACCTCCTATACTCCCGCCACCCTGTTTCTCACCACTGTCTTGGTTTTGGCCTCTCCCTCTTACCCTTCCTTCTTACATGAATTCACTAAAACATCTTAAGAGATCTTGGAAGCAGCACTGTTACTGAGAGAAAATGTGCGTGCCTCTAGCATTTTTTATGTTTGCTCCCTGCACTCCAGTGTCACAGGCAGCGAGTGTCCAGGCCGCAAAGTGCTTTATCTGAGAGGCCTTCGTTCTCGTCCCCGCAATGTGCTATGCCAGCGATTTCCCACCGGTGTGCTGTGAGAACTTTTAAAATGGGCAGTACCTGACTATTTAGTCAGGGGCACTGACCTCTTTTCCCTCAGATTGTCAAGTAAAAAAAAAAAAGACAACAGCCAACACAATAGCCATTTGGTGTGAATGAATCAAAATTACACGTGTTTTTGGTCAGATCAGCAAAAAATACGTATTTTTTTGGCGCACCACACATTTTCAGTAATTTATGTGTGCCGTGAGATAAAAAAGATTGAAAATCACTGCCGTTAAGCTATGAAACTTTTATCAATCCTTCAATGTGTAGGCCAGCAAACACATTTTAAGTGATACTTGTTCTTTTTTGAATGACCCGCTCTTACTCCTTGACTCCATGTCCAGGTGGGTGTTTTACACTGTGTGGAAGAAAGCTACACCTTGAAGATCAGTCTCCCCTAATCATGTGTGCTTACAAATAGCCTTCCTGACCATCACGTGCTGTACATGACATCCAAACAAACAAGGCAGGCAATTGATTGTGAATCCCTCCCAAGTTTTCTCATTTAATTATTATTTTTAATTTAAAAAGGCAAATGGAAAATGTATATTTTGATGAACTAGGGTGTTATTTTTTTGAAAGTCAACTGAAGGATGATTAATAGCATAGCAAAGGCTGCTAAATACACTGAACCCCTAGAATGTGATTTTCATTACTTGTTTTCCCCCCCGTGTAGGCCGTCTTTGTTCTTATTTTCGTGGACTTTGAATCTGGTTGTTTGGAAGAATGAATATCATTGTTTTGTTCTGGAGGGTGTTTCTTTCCCCCAAAATTGACTTAAGATGATTAAAATTTGGTGCTTACATGAAGTTACAAAATAATTAGAAATGCTTTGATTAAAATTACAAATGAGAAATTTCATGTGTTTGTTCTTTTATTTCAGTTAGGTCCCCTTTCTCTCTTCCGACCACACCACACAGTACAAAGGTGTCTCCTGGTCTTTTTTTTAGTTCTCTTTATATCACTCGGTACCATTTATCTTTTTACAACAGGATGGCCTTAGGGCCTTTTTTGAACAGTAGTAATGGCTTCCATTTAACATTCTGGTAAATGATACACACAACCTATTACATTCACCAATTCTTCATTATAAAAGTGACCTGAGGAGAGGAAAAGATTTGGCCTCACTGTAAAGTTGAAAGTCACAAGTTTATTTCTGTTCCCCCTCTTACCTGGTGTATTAGGTGTGGGAATAATGATCATTTTGGATCGCTGCTGTGAAACTTAGAAGGTTTTTGGATGCGCAGATAGATGACAGTTTGTAGAGAGGCCTGCAACAAGAGCAGCTGAAACTCACCCAAGGAAATATTTCTAACTACCAGCTTACTGCAGTGTATTTGTGCAAAACAGCCCACAGCAAAGGTGAGGCTGTATTGACATGCATTGTTAGACATCACTGGGTTATTCTGTTGCTTTTTTAGACAAGGTTTATGCTTTATCAGTGGGAAGGGTTCATTTGTGGTGAATTTGCAGTAAACAAAGCATTAAAAATGAAACATTCACTGTCTCTTTTGAGATAGAATTAGTGGCCACCTAGAACATTCTTCCAAGATAGGTCATGGTATCTAGCAGATTGTCTTTAAAAATGAATATATACCTACCTTTTTATTAGATTGGCATGGAAGAAGAAACAACATAAGAGTTGTTGAAATCATGTTGGAACTGGATTGTCTTTCACCAAATATTTTTTCTTATGCATAGAAGTTAAAAATGGCATTGGTGGACATTAAGAATCCTAACCACACTCCAAATGCCTCTATAATGCTTTACAAAGGCTCTGTAAACTCTAAGATTAAAAAATAGTGGTACTACTACTACTGTGAAAACACTGTTTTGGGTGAATAGAACTGGATGTTTTCCATTTTAGAGAAGAAACCAAGTATATCTGGTGTCTGGATATAGTGTTTACTAATGTGTGGGCATGGGTTTATGCTTGAAGACTAGCTTGAGGCCAGGGCTAAATCCACTGATGAGTCTGGTGACACACAGGTCCTGCCAAAAGCTGAGAGTTAGAAATGAGGTGGATCAGGGTGTGCCAGACCATGGCAGGATGCATTCAGGGGAGAGGAGGGAACGTAGCATGGGAGGAAGAATGGAATGGAAAGCAATGTTTTTAATTTTGGTGATAATGGTCAATGCCAACCCTACCCAGTTTGTGTTGGAGAAAGGATGATGCCTGATTGTTTTTGAACATTTTTGTCATTGTTTTAAAAGCATGCAAATTCTGAATTCTGATGACTAAAAACAACCTCTCCTTTTGCTGCATTTTCAAGGAAAATGTGATAAGATCTAAGCACTCTTATTTCACTTTAAAGCCTGTAGTGTTATTTTCTCCTTTATAATCTAAAACAAGATAAGCTTCAGTATCATGTAGCCCCCTTTTTAAAACACAAGACAAATGTGGCTGTAGTTTAAGTTTTATCCAACTCGTCAGCAGATATAAAAAATGGGTTTATTAAAAAACCTGAAACTGAATATTTTCAGAACGTGGTTAATGGTGATGTGATTGGGCTGGAGGTAGGCTTGGTTCATGTTTTTACTGGGCTGGAGCAGTGCTGGTACAAACATGTGTCTCTGTTTCCTGTGCAGTCCACTAGTCCCCTCCTTTGCTCATATAAGAGTTTGCATTTGTCTCGGTAAATTGGTAAGTTTCATTCTGTTCCCATGATTCATGGGACTGGGTGAAGGAAGTCCATGATGAGTGATGTTACATACCATGGGCCTGTATTTGACGATCTAGAACAGTGTTTTAAAAAAAGATTTTATTTATTTTTAGAGAGGGGAAGGGAGGGAGAAAGAGGGAGAGAAATAGTAGATGTGTGGTTGCTTCTCATGCACCCCCTACCGGGGACCTGGCCCCAACCCAGGCATGTGCCCTGACTGGGGATCGAACTGGTGATCCTTTGGTTTGCAGGCTGACACTGAGTCCGCTGAGCCACACCAGCCAGGGCTATTTCTGAACATTTTTGTTCCTGACAAGGTTTTGTGAAGGAAGCAGTTCCTTCATTGATGCAGTGGCTCCAGCTCCTTACCCCATCTTAGAACAGCACTTTGCCATTGGGCCGCATTATTTGATAGGAACTGCTATGTGGCTTTGAGGAAACAGCTTCTATTGCCCTGTTGCTGAGTGTCTCTTTGTAGCAAATAATCTTTTACATTGCTGTGCTTTCAGTTAATAAAGCACTTTACATTTTCTTCCTCAGCCTTAAAATAGCTTTGTGATTTCAGTGTTAATATTACAGAGTAGGTCAGCAGTCAAAATTTAAAGTATGCCTGGGGTCCCTTGCCTAATAACCATTTGAGTCTAGGTTTCTAGCATTTGCAATTTGCTATCTGAAAGCTTGACATCAGGGGTTCTTACCCTTTTTTGCACCTTGAACTTATTTGGCAGCCTGGTGAAACCTGCGAGCCCTTCTTCAGAAACGTGTTTTTCAGTACATGAAGTGGAAATAATTACAAGGAAACAAGTTACATTGGTTTTCAAAAACTTGCAATTTGATATTTGTGTCTTAATAACTTGTTACACAGCTGGACCTAGTGGTGGATTGAATACCAGAATTTTGAAGTAGTAATTTAGCACAGATATTTATAAGATCTGCACCTACTGAAATGTAATAGCACATCTGATTTCTATTGATAAAGTCAGATACTGCCAGGACTAACCTGGCTCACCACCTACGTTCATGTTGAAAGGAAATGCAAACTTTCAGTTGTAGGAGTTAGTGAAAATGAAGATAGAAATGTTTTCCCATCCACATTTAGGGACCCATAGAATTCTGACCAGAGGCCTCAGATTAGGAACCCCTGGCATACAGTTTTTGCTTTTATTGTATTTAGGTGGTGGGGAAGGGTAGCTGGGTCCTTTTCACCCTGATGTCAAAGCCTCAAATCAGTACTGGCAGATCAGTTTTCCTCAGCCAGAACCATTTAAAATCTCAACTAGTGTGGTCATTCCACTGATTCCTGCTTTACTCATTATTTAAAAAAAAAATGAGAAAGATCATGGGGAAAAAAAATATTCCAGTGCTTTTGGAAAGCTATGTGAATACTCTTGGATGTGATTTCCCTGGGAAATCATGATAAATGTGACTGGACAGGTAGGCTCATCTCCTGCACTGGGGTCCCGGAGATACCCTGGCCAGCTCATTAATGCAGATGGTGTGCTCGGACAGCATCCAACGGTGTGGTGGTTATTTCAGTGTGTGGTTCCTTTATGATGAAGCATTAGGGAATGGACCCTTCTGTAACTTTGCACAACACTATAACAATAAATAACGGGGACCCTCCCATGTAAAGCAAACTGAACAAGCCGGGTCTATTTTGACAGGAGCACTCCAATATCTGGAGGGGAATAGCCTAGAGAGAAAAGCCCAGGATTGTTTGTCTAATGCTCTCTGTGTGTAGCAGACACTTAGGAGTTCAAGTGCACTGTAAAAAGCCGTTCTCAGAATTATATTTTCCAAGTGGGACATGGAGAAAGCAGACTGATGTGAAACAAATAAAGTTGGGCATGTTTAAGAAGAAAAACAGTCTGATGGTAAAGGGAGACGTCTCCATGTCTTCATGCATCAAGGAGGAAGAATGTCTACCTGTGCCCGAGCAAAGGTGTGCTCCCACTATGAAAGCACTGTTGCTGAAAGGGGTCCTTTTCACCATGATTTGTGTCTTTTGGGTTCCTTCTTGGTGCCTCTAAGGCCTGAAGAGGAGGAGAAATTCAAGTGTGAACACTCACGCCGGAAAACCAGAAGTGTAGGATCTGCAGCCATTTTGGAGTCAGCCATTTCTGTGAGTCTTCTCTCTTTTCTGTTTGCACTCCATTGTCAACTACATCACTGTGTCTCTGCCCTTGGTGATGCCCCACCCACTGGATAGAATCCTTTAAAAAAAGATTTTATTTTATTTTTAGAGGGGGAAAGAGAGGGAGAGAAACATCAATGTGTGGTTTCCTCTCACATGACCCCTACTGGGGACCTGGCCCACAACCCAGGCCTGTGCCCTGACTGGGAATCAAACTGGTGACCCTTTGTTTTGCAGGCCAGCACTCAATCCACTGAGCCACACCAGCCAGGGCTGGATATACTTCTTGTACATGGCCTCCATTTTGGTCCCTGCCAGCCTACAGAGGACTGTGACTCAGGTTCGCATACCAGCCCATGCAGTCAGGCAGTAAAGCCACTGATCCTGTCTCCTTGAGGGACATAATAGCCAGAGACTGATCCTGGCTGCTTGTGCTTAGTTTGAGCCTGGCCTTTGGCTCCAACTGAGTAAATCCAGAAAGGTTTGTGCACTAAACTAATTACGCATAGTAATGAGTTGTAAACCATTGAAAGAATGGGAAGTCATGAGGGTGTGTGGAAAACAAATATACAAGGAAATGGGGGACACATAAATCAATAAGGTGCTTACCATAGAATGCTGATGAATAAATAGTTAAGGGGGAGTTGAAAAATTAGCATCTTGCAATTACAATTACAAGATTAAATAAGGCAAGAATCATTCACTGATGAAAAATCTTGAAAATTTTGGGCATGTTTGTGTGGCTTTAAGTCTTCCACAGATTGCTTATGAGCTGTGTATCAGTTCCCTATTGTTGCTCAAACAAATTTACAGCACACAGTCCCTTAAACAACATGAATTTCTTCTCTTACAGTTCTGGAGGTCGGAAGTCTGGGAAGTCCTGCACAGCTCAAACTAAGGTGTCTGGGGCTGGTTCTAGGGGAGAATCCATTTCCTGCCTTTTGTAGCTTCCGGAGGCTGCCTACATTCTTTGGCTCTTGCCCTCTTCCTTCAGTCTCACAGCCATCAGTATAGCATCTGCCAATCTCTGCTTCCACTGCCTCCATTGCGTTCTCTTTGACCCCTCTCCATTCCTGGGGATTACATTGGGCCCACCTGGACGATCCACAATAGTCTTCCCCAATTTAAGATCCTTAACCACAGCTGCAATGTTCCTTTTGCAATATAAGGTAACATAAAGTTCTGGAGTTACGGTGTGGTATGGACATCCTTAGGGGGCCATTATTCAGCCTAGCACCCGTTACAAGAGAAAAATTTACAGTGGAGAAATTGCGCAACATTCTGACCAAGATCAGCAAACAGCAGATGGACATCGTGCCTCCTCCTGCACTCTGAAAAGGGCCCGTCACCACCATCTAGGCAGTATTTGGTAACTTTATCGTATAAACCAACAAACTGAAACAGGATCGGTAGGTTTTTTAAAGATTTTATTTATTTGTAGAGTGAGGGGAAAGGAGGGAAAGATCAATGTGAAAGAGAAATATCGATTGGTTGCCTCTCACATGTGTCCCGACTGGACCTGGCCCACATCCCAGGCATATGCCGTGATTGGAAATCGAACTTAGCGACACTGCTCCACAGGACAATGCCCAATCAAGTGAGCCACACCAGTCAGGACCAAAAATGGTAGTTTTGATACCAGTATTGTATCAATATTCAGTTCACTGAGGTTCTTACTGCAACTCAGTGAGTTGGAAATTATTTCCATGTAAAACATTAACCATTAAGAAATACAAGGGAGGGATGCTCTTGGCACAGTTGGTTTCCTGTCTGTGCGACGGATATAAGGGCACATTTTTGGACACAGAATGAAAAACCTAACAGGAATAAAGTTCAAAGGACCTGCGTGGCACCCAAATAAGCATGTGCTGCTTTTAAGATCTAGCACAGGAGACAGTAAAATGTGATGTTCGTGAAGCAGAGGTTCTAGCAGCTAAATCATGTCTTTGAGGCTTTCTGACAGTCTGCTCCACAAAGGAAAAACAGGTGCTGCCGGGGCAGGGGCCGCAGGAGATCACGAGTGTCCCGGGAGTGGGGCTTAGCCCAGGATGTCTGCTGCGGCACAGATAAAGAGAGATGCTACCAGACTAAGGGGATGGCGTGGTGGTTGGCTCTCAATCCACACTTGGGTTCTTGTGGGTCCTGCTGGCTTAGAGACAAAAGGCCTCGGGCAAAGATCTTGCTTTCAAGACCCCACTGTTCCTTTGCTGTTGTTAGATGTTTGCTAAGACACTGCAGGGCATGAGGGGTTTGTTATTTTCTTTTTCTTTTCCCTTGTGCTTTGTGGCAGAAGAGGAAGGGAGAGCGAGACGGGGCCAGAAGCCCCCTCCCTTTTTCTATTTTAACTTAAGGCAAAGAGCCCTGTATTGTAATCTTTTAAATTTGAAAATGGGATCGCATGAAAAAGCTGTTCGATTAGTTTTATGAGAAGACCGGCTGAGGACTTTAAAAGGTTCAGCTGGAACAGTAGTTGCCCTGCGCTTTAGAAATGTGAATAGGAACCAGGACAGCGCTTCTGAAGCTTGAGTACATATAGGGATTACCTGAGGACCTTCTTGAGGAGGTCTGACGTGGTAGGTCTGGGGCTGGGCCCAGGACTCAGCATTTCTGACTGTCTGATCGGCTGACATTGATGCTGCCAGTCTCTGGACCACGCCTTGACTAGTACCGAGCTAGAGTGCTGCTAAGTGAGAACTCAGATGGGTTGCATTGCAGAAAAATGCAGAAAGCTGTTGCACGAACCACTGCTGAATTGAAATGTTTTAAATATCAGTTTATTGTTACAAGCAGCCTCAAAAATCAATAGACATCGCCCTAGTAATTGTTAAAATGAGTTCCTGTTTAATTTCCAAGGGTTTGAAATGTTGTCATAGGTTTTGTTAAAAAGGCAATTGGATTCTTAACCTCCCAGTACTCCCCCAAAGGCGTTTATACCCTCAGCATTTGAAAAATGGCAAAGCTGGTGGTAGATGGAACCAGTTAGTGAAGACTTTGAGGCAATAAGCAGTGCAGAAATTTTGGAGTCCCCCTTGCAATTCTGAAAAGATACTGAGACCCTGTTCAGTGTGCAGACCTTGCCTTGACAGTTAAAAGATTCTAAACACAAGGGTAAGGGATTATACTTTTTTTAAAAAAAGATTTTATTCATTTTTAGAGAGAGGGAAAAGGAGGGAGAGAGGGAAACATCAATGTGTGGTTGCCTCTCGAGCACCCCCTACTTGGGACGTGGCCAGAAACCCAGGCATGTGCTCTGACTGGGAATCAAATCAGCAACCCTTTGGTTCTCAGGCCGGCTCTCAGTCCACTGAGCCACAGCAGCCAAGGTGGATTATCCTTTTTATTTACCTAAATACACAATTTACTGAAGCCTGGATCGTGCTTTGATTTCACAGGTCTAGGTGAGTTTGTTTATTTCCGTGGAGAGTAAAACTGGAACAAATTTCATTTTGTGCGTGGGTCTTTTTCAAATTTATTCAAAGTACAAAGAATAATAAGGGGAAGGATGAGAGGTTTCATGAGTCAGTTTTGACAATGTACTAAAGCAGCTTTTAGTAGCCGTTCTTAGCCACTTGGGCCACAGCCTCTGAAGGGGTCATAGAAGACAATGAGATACGTTAAAGGCAACGTACAGAGGAAAGAGCATGTGGGCGGCATCTGTAGCTGCAAAAAAGTAAGCCGCATAAAACACCAACCCAAAGTAGCAGGGTACCATCAGGGCTGCTGGAAATAGAAGCATGAAGGAGTAAATGTAGACTTGCCAAGGCGAAGGCTATAAAGAAGGCGCACGTGTTTTAGTTAAGGGATGGGTAGGGATGGAGGTGATTTACTACAAGTGCTTTGTAAAACAGCAAACATTTAGAAGAAGACAGCAAGACCTAATATTTATCTATGCTGCCGCTTTGTGGAAAGATAAACTCAGATTTTCCCATTAACCAAAAGGCCATCAAGTCTTGTTTCTCCCCTGCTGGGAAAACATCTGGGATAGTGTTAGGGTTGAATTGCCTCCCCTGAGAATGTGGAAGTCCCAACCCCCAGTACCTGTGAATGTGACCATATTTAGAAATAAGGTCGTTGCAGATCAAGTGAAGGAGTGGTCCTTAGGGTGGGCCCTTATGCAACATGACTGGTATCCTTACAAAAGGGGAAATTTGCGCCATCCTACAAGCCAAGAAATGCCTGAGGACAAAGGCCTGGAACACACCCTCTCTCACAGTCCTCAAAGGAACCAAGCCTGCTGACACTGTGATCTCAGGCCTCTGGCCTCCAGAACTGTGAGAGAATCTATTTCTGTTGTTTAAGCGGCCCAGTTGGTGGTGCTTTCTCCAAGCAGCCCCGGGAAACGAATACAGATGGTCTTCAAAATAGACAGCAGATGGAGGACGGTTTATCTATTAGCTATTATGTGATAATATTATATAACAAGCAAACCTGAAATCTCTTATTTAGATAGCTTAGATCAATTTCTTATTTAAGTAGCTTAGATCAATAACTGTGAATTTCTCTTTCACGTCTCTATGGGTTGGCTGGGGTTCAGCAGATCCAGGCTGGGCTCTGCTGGGCTTTGCTCCAAGCTGTGTGTTGGGTCTAAGTTTGCTTCACACGTCTCTCAACCTCCTTGGAGCAGCGGCTACCTGAGACATGTTATGCTGAAAGACGGGAGTGCAGGAGGGCAAGCACAATGATGCAAGCACGTTTCCAGCCTCTCTCTGTGCCATGTCTGTCTCTGTCCCATCAGCCAAAGCACATTGCACAGCCAAGCCTGAGGCGGAGAGGCAAGGAAATCCACTCTGTCAATGAGGCCATAGCCAGGATATGAATGACAGGGGAATGAAGAATTGGGAACAGTTATTCAATCTAACACATTTAACTTCAGAACTTAATGTAAAATTCAAGAAGTGCTTAATGCCCCCTCTTCAGAATTCATGGTGTTTAAGGAAAGAGGAAAATGTCTTATTCAGAGCAACACAAATTGTCTACCTTGCCTGTGACAAATGTGAGAAGACAGAATCCTAGAGCCTTGTATCACACTTTCCAGTGGAGCAGTCGATAGATGCCCTCTTATTAGCAAACAGGGTGAAAAGCTTTGAAGGAAGTAACCCAAAGCACTGACAGATACCTCATAAGTAAAATGGAGCTGTGAATTGTGTGTGCATCCTACATTGGTAGGAGATGCCAAAGTTTGTGGCTTCCTGGAAGGAGCACTGTTCTGGAAACTCAGGAAAGGTATCATTTGGTGAACATTTTCTCTTGGTAATTAGAGGCCCTGAAACACAAGACCAAATTAGAAGTCAGGAGTTACAAGGCAACATTGTTCCTCCTTTCCTTGCGTTTAGTAGTGAGATCGAGACTGGCTTGAGAAACCATCCTCAATTCCCAGGCGCAAAAGTCCATAGTGCTTCACGAGTACATGGTGATGTTACAGTATACGGGGCAAGCAGTGCCAGCTCCCACAAATACTACTTCATTGGATGAAGGATATAAAAGTGGTTTTGAGCATAGGCTCTGGCCTCAGACCACTGGCTGCAAATCCTGGTTCTGCCACTTCCTGGCTCTGGGATCTTGGCCCTCTGTTTCGGCTTCTGTAAAAGAGGGGTAATAATGACACCTCTGTCTTAGTCCTTTTTGGCTGCTCTAACAGAACACCATAAATGGGTGGCTTATAAGCAATAGTCATTTCTTTCTCACAGCTCTGGAGGCTAGAAATCCGAGATCTAGGTGCTGTGTCTGATGAGAGCCTTTTTCCTGCTTCATAAATGGAGTCTTCTCTCTGCGCCCATGTGGTGGAAGGGTCGAGGGAGCTCTCTGTGGTCTCTCTTATAAGGGCACTAATCCTGTTCCTGAGGGCTGCGATACACTCTTTTGACTTAGTCACCTCCCAAGGGTCCCACCTCCTAATGCCATCACATTGGCAGTTAGTTAGCATTTCCACATATGAACACGGAGGGACAGAAACATTCAATGTACAGCAATCTTCCCATGGATCATGACGAATAAATGATACATAATCCGTGCTTAGATTGGTGGCTGGCACAGAGTAAGTGCTCCAACGTTAGCTCTTATTATTTACCAACAAGCAAGTATCAGGTTCCAAAATGGAGTTATGCAAAATCTGAATTTATACTAGTGCAGCCAAACTGTCTAGTATTCTGAGCCACTGCTACCTGTCAAAAAAATCAGCTGGTGGGTTCTTAAAGACTGTTAGGTGCCATGCCCTTTTCAGTCTTTACATTCACCAAGAACAATGATACGGAATTAGTTTTATGTGATTTTTAAAAACCTACTAGTTTAATTCTCCCAAATGCTCATTTTTTTCCCAATTTCTCCACGTCTTCAAGGTAACTGGCTATGTTAAATGATAATTAGATAGGAGCAGTAAAGAGGTTAGATGTTCTTTTCTTTAATTTTTTGAAAGATTTTATATATTTATTTATTTTTAGAGAGAGGGGAAGGGAAGGAGAGAGGGACAGAAACATCAATCTGTGGTTGCCTCTCACATGCCCCCAAACTGGAAACCTGGCCTGCAACCCAAGCATGTGCCCTGACTAGGAATCGAACCAGCGACCCTTTGGTTCATAGGCTGGCATTCAATCCACTGAGCCACACCAGCCAGGGTAAGATTAGATGTTCTTGATGTGTCCTGGAAGGATTCATGTAAGTGGGGTTTGGGTGATTTTCCGTTTGTGTCTTAAAGTTGGTTAAGGTTGGATATTTATGTTACATAAGCTCTTGGAGAGTAGGGACTGTCCCCTATTGAGCTTTGCATCCTCAGAGTTTATCAGGCACACAGTTAGTAATAAAGAGAGAATGAACTATAAATGATCAAAGTCATACTGTGAGGTATACATCGTGAAAAAGATAACACCTGGCAGTTATGGAAGACCTAGTAATGTACAAAGGACCTAGGTCACTCAACATAACCATAAGAGTAGTGGCTGATTTATGTTTTACCTCAGCCCTGAGGAAGAAATTAACAACCCCAAAATGACGGCCAGCTTCTCTTTCATGGAATGAATGCATTTAACCAAGCTGAAACCCGCAGGCCTTCAAAATTGAGAAGACTAATGTCAACATCTTCTCGGAAGAATAAGAACGCTCCAATAAGTGCTACCAGGAAATAAAAAAACAATGCAGAAGTTGGAAAATGTGCTCATAACTGTAGGTTTTTGTTATGCACCAAAGAGCTCCTTGAAAAAAATCACTCCTTTAAAACATCACTGCATGTGAAGGGCTAATAAACAAAGGCTGTCAGAAGTTAGAAGGGCACTTGGCAAAGTGTATTAGAGGTGACCTACAACTGTATCCTTTTTCTTATCTGCTACCCACACTACTTGACTCCAGGCCTTAATTTGCATTTCCTTTAGTAATAGCCACCTCCTTGTAGACTCATTAAAAACAAAACCCCCCAGGTCTTTCAGTACCTTCCCACATGTTTGATTCTCTAGGCTTCAGCTTCATTAGATGTTGCCAAATGGCTTCCCAAAGTGGTGGACCAGTTTATACACTTATAATCAGGGCATGAGAGATGAAGTTGCTCCATTGCCAATACTTGGCATTGTTAGACTTTAAAATGTTTGCCTGTCTGGGGGTGTGAAATGGTAATATCTTGTGGTTCAAATTTTCATTCACCTGATTACCAGTGAGATCGGGCACATTTTTATAAGTTACTTGGCCAGCCACCATTCCTGTTTGGAAAAATGCCTGTCTTCTGTCCGTTGCCTGTTAAGCTTTTGTTTTCTAATTGATCTATTGTGTGTATATCTTCAGGATAATAATCCCATGTTGCTTACTTGTTACAAGTATCTACTCCCAGACTGCCGGTTTGAAATCTTTTTCAGAAGCATTTTGTTTTAATTATATTTTATAACCATCAGGAGACTAGCTTTGGCTGTGCTTTGTCTTTTCATTTATTAATGGTATTTTTGGATGCACATGAGTTTTTAATTTAAATATAGTCAGATCTGTCAGTCTGTTTCCTGTATGGTTTGTATTTATTGTGTCCATTTTAGAAACCTTTTCCTAGTCTAATTTTCCCTTAAATGAGCATTTTTTCAGTATTTTACACTTTAACTTTTCATAATTAGGTATTTCATTTATCTGGCATTCCCTTCTACCCCTTTTCATTTGGTAGGATGTGAGGAAAGGTTTTGTTTTGTTTCACTTTGTTTTTCATTTTTGTTTTTGGTTGTAAGGGAAATTTTTTCCAGTGTGATCACCACTTGTCCCAATACCCTTGATTAAACTGTCCATTCATTCCCCAATTATTTGAAACGCATTTGTTGTTCTACATTAAATTATTCATTTATTCATGGGCCTGTTTCTGGGGCAACAGATTTTTTGCACTTGGAGAAGGTGATAGTTAATGGAGGCTGTGTGCCAAAAGTGTACTTTAAAAAAGATATACAGATGGATACAGAATGCCAGTGGATTATTCAGGGTCCAGCAGAAGTGACGCCTGCTTGAGTGTGGTTGGTAGGGTAGTAATGTGGGTATAATAATTTGTAGTTTTAATTTGAACATTTCACCAAAAAATATCATATTGTGTGCTTGAGTGTGATATTGTTATGTTACAGAATTACATGCTTATGATTTTGTAATAAAAGAGTTTGTAATAAAAAAGGGGTGTTATTTGTGCCGGACCCCTGTATTTTTATCTTATAACATTACAAAAAAGAAAAAGATGACTATATAATTTATCTTTAAACATTAAATTTAAACATTTGAATTAACAGTTACGT
>VMDR010014085.1:0-24029 GCA_007922815.1 Macrotus californicus | reverse complement strand
AGAAAACAGATCAGTGGTTATCTGGAGATGGGATTGCAAAGAGGGAGGGATTACAGAGGGACACAATCTTTCGGGGTGATGATTATATTCATTTATTTTATTGCAATGGTGTCACAGCTAAATACATATGTCAAAACTCATCAAATTGAACATTTAAATCATGTATTTTCTTTTATTATGTAAGTTAAATTTTTTATTGTTTGTCAATTATATTTCAATAAAACTTAACTCATACTTAAAAAATTCTGGGCATGCAAAGGAACAGGAAAATATGATTCATAACTAGGAAAAAATTAAGCAATAGAAAGAGACCCAGAAATGACAGAGATACTGGAACTAGATACAGAGATGATAAAACAGCTATTTTATATTTTTAATTTTAAAATTTCATTTATATTTTATTAAATTTTTGGCTTGACTTTGGTTCATATGGTCATATCGGTTTCAGGTGTACATTTCTCTGATACATGATCTGTATATTACATTGTGTGCCAACCACCCAAAGTCAAATCATCTTCTACCACCATATATGTGGCCCCCTTTACTGCCTCTCCACCCGCTTCCCTCTGGTAACCACCATTCTGTTGTGTATCTGTGTCTATGAGTTATTTTATATCCTACATAAAACAGCTATTTTAAATATGCTGCATTTGTCAAGAATGTAAAAGCAAGCACGAATTTGATGAGAGATAAAAAGGAAGGGGTGTGTGTGTGTGTGTAACCAGTCTAAGCTGTTGAGTTTGAAAACAAGCTTTTTCTTCTGTACTTCTACTGGAGGACCCCTTGTCTAGGAAAACGTGGACAGCAAAACTGATACAAACATTTGAATTACACCACTTTTACTCATTAAGTTCTTGGAGAAATAAGAAATTATATCTATAAATTAATATGGTTGAGGGCTCTAACAGTGGAGATAGAGGGGCATGGGAAGTATCTTGATAATTAAAAAATTGGGAATAAATTTACAAACCAATGCACATTGATCCCACTGCTCTGATGACACTCAGAAGGGTGCCTTCAGCAAGTTTACTAATCCTTAGTAAGCGAATCAATGGTGCAATTCCATTCCCTTCACATATTTGATTTTGATGAATCCTGCTGTCCTTACTGAGAGCTATGACTGCTTCACCTCCTGGTTTAAAAGAAAAAGCAAGAAACATGTCTGATTTGCAGTATTCCACATTGTGTAGATTTATACATAGAGAATAACTTACCAACATACTGCATTTTAGCTGATGGCGACAAAAGCATATTTATTATAAAGTTGTATCCAATTTGTTCTGCCATATACTTTTGTTGTTTCAGTGTTTGTCCTGCCAAGGCCCAAAGTGCTACAGCTCCTTGTTCCTTAACATCTAATTGAAATACCTATTTTAAAATATATTTCATTCATTTAATGAGCATTTATGAATACTGTAGACATATTTTATAAAATGTTTATTCTAGAATAGGTTTTAGTTTAATTTTTACTGAACTGAATTCAATATCAAATACTTTGTCTAAGAAAGAAGACAAGTAATCATAAAATTCCTACCTTGAGAAGTTTTAAAAGATATTTACTTAATGAATTTTCCAGAAAAGCTCTCTGTATAGAAGGGTTGTTACTTGCCAGTGATTCCACAGCCATTGCACCCTTCACTTGGACACTAAGATGTTTCCCTTTAAAAAGAGCCACCAGAGGTGGAATGGCTCCTTCCACAGCCATAGCATTCTGAACATCCTTATTGTCACGTGCAACCTCGGCTATTGTAGCAGAAGATGCAGCCTTTAACATATCTTCAAGTGAATTCAAGAACCAGTTAATTAGGTCTTTTAAAATGTAAGAATATAAAAACACAGCATATCTTTAGTTTCTCAATTTTATAAAATCAAATTTAGAGTTTTTAGAAAATTTAGAAAATAAAAATGGAAAAAATAAAACTGTCCACATTCTTACCACCCAAACACAATCAAACATTTCATTTAAGCCCATCTACTACTTTTATGAATATATATATATATAATTTTAGATAGTGTGAAAGACATATTTAATGGAGTTGTACTAGAAATACAATGTCTGCATTTTAATTTATCAATATAACATTTGCCTAGTCTTTATAAACATCAGTGTCTTCTAAATATTCCATGAATAGGTGTATCACATTTCCTTAGTAGCTCACAATTTATTTTTATTTTTAAAATACAGTTTACATTCAATATTATTTTGTGTTATTTTCAGGTGTACAATGTAGTGGGTAGACAATCATATACTTTACAAAGTGGCCCTCTGATATTTCAAGTACACACCTGGTACCATAATAGTTGTTACAATATTATTGACTATATTACTTATGGTTTACATCCCCAGGACTATTTTGTGACTACCAATTTGTACTTCTTAATTCCATCATCTTTTTCACCCAGCCCTCCAAACTCCCTCCCCTCTGGAAACCATCAATCTGATTTATATATCTATCAAGTCTGCTTCTATTTTGTTTGTTCATTTATTTTGTTCTTTAAATTCCACATATAAGTGAAATCACATGGTATTTGTATTTCTCTAACTTATTTAACTTAGCATAATACCCTTTAGGTCCATCTATGCTGTCACAAATGGTAAGATTTTTATTTTTTATGGCCAAGTAATATTCCACTGCACTTTTTTTAACGCGCTCATCTATTGGTGAGTACTTAGGTTGTTTCCATATCTTGGCTATCATAAATAACACTGCAGTGAATATACAGGTACATATATTCTTTCCAAATAGTGTGTTGGGTTTCTTTGGATATATACCCAGAAGTGGAATTGCTGGGTCATAAGGCGGTTTAATTTTTAAATTTTTTGAGGAAATTCCATACTGTTTTCCACAGTGGCTGCACCAGTCTGCATTCCCAACAACAGCGTACAAGGGTTCCCTTTTCTCTACATCCTCGCCAACATATTTTTGTTAATTTATTGATGACAGACATTCTGACAAGTGTGAGGTGATTTCTCATTGTGGTTTTAATTTGCATTTCTCTGATGATTTATAACTTTGAGCACCTTTTCATGTCTATTGGTCATTTGTGTGTCCTCTTTGGAGATAAGTATATTCAGGTCCTCTGTCCGTTTTCTAATTGGATGTTTGGTTTTACTGGTGTTGGGTTGTATTAGTTCTTTATAAATCTTGCATATTAATCCCTTACAAGATATGTCATTGGTGAATATATTCTCCCATTCAGTAGGTTGTGTTTTCATTTTGTTAATGATTTACTTTGCTGTGCAAAACCTTTTTAGTTTGATATAGTCTCATTTGTTTATTTTTTCTTTTGTTTCCCTTACCTGAGGAGATATAGTAGAAAAATATTGCTAAGAGAAACGTTCAAGATTTTACTGCTTATGTTTTCTTCTAGGAGTTTTATGGTTTCAAGTCTAACATTTAAATTTTTAGTCCATTTTGAATTTTTTCTTGTATATGGTGTAAGAAGGTCTAGTTTCATTTTTTGCATGCATCTGACCAATATTTCCAACACTATTTGTTTAATAGACTGCATTGTATATCCTTGAATCCTTTGTTATATACTAATTGACCATAAATACATGGGTTTATTTCTGGCTCTCTGTTCTGTTCCATTGATCTATATGTCTGTTTTTATGCCAGTACTATGCTGGTTTGATTACCCTGGTCTTGTAGTATAGTTTGATATCAGGTGCTGAGATATCTCTGATGTTTTTCTTCTTTCTCCAGATTGCTGTGGCTACTTGGGATCTTTTGTAATTCCATATAAATTTTTGGATTATTTGTTCTAATTCTGTGAAAAACACCATTGGTATTTTGACAGAAATTGCATTAAATCTATAGATTGCTTTAGGTAGTGCTGACATTTTAGTTAGGTTAATTCTTCCTGTCCCTGAGCACAGTGTATGCTTACATTTATGTGTATCTTCTTCGATTTCTCTCACCACTGTCTTGTAAGTACAGGTCTTTTACATCTTTGGTTAAATTTCTTAGGTATTTTTGATGCAATTGTAAACAGGATTGTTTTCTTAGTTTCTCTTTATGATAGTTCATTATTGGTATATAAAAATGCAACCAATTTATGAATATGTATTTTGTATCCTACTACTGTAGTGAATTAATTGATCAGTTCTAGTAGTTTTTTTTGTAAGATCTTTAGGATTCTCTATATACGGTACCATGTCCTTTGCAAATAAAGACAGTTTACTTCTTCCTTTCCAATCTGAATGCCTTATATTTTTTCTTGTCTCATTGCTGTGGCTAGGACTTCCAGTACTATGTTGAATAAGAGTGGTGAAAATAGACATCCCTGTCTTGTTCCTGATCTTAAAGGAAACACTTTTAGTTTTTCCTTGTTGAATATGATGCTAGCCATGGATTTGTCATATATGGCCTTTATTATGTTGAGGTATGTTCCCTCTATTCCCACTTTGTTGAGAGTTTCTTTTTTATCATAAATGGGTGCTAGATTTTGTCAAATGCTTTTTCTGTATCTATTGATATGATCATACAATTTTTATCCTTCATTTTTTATGTGGTATATCATGTTCATTGATTTGTGAATATTGTACCAACCTTGCATCCCAGGAATAAATGCCACTTGACCATGGTGTATGATCTTTTTAATGTATTGCTGAATTTGATTTGCTATTATTTTGTTGAGGGGAGGGCAATAGTGGTGGAAAGAAGGGGAAAGGACTAGTCAAAGAACATGTATGAATGACCCATGGACATGGACAACAGTGTGGGGATTATCTGTGGGAGCAGGGGGTGGGATGGGCAGAGGAGCTCAAAGCGGGAAAAATTGGGACAATAAAATAACAATTAAAAAAAATTCTTTGTCTTTAACCTTTGCCATTTTAATTATGATGTGAACCTCTTTGGGTTCATCTTCTTTGGGACACTCTGTGTTCCTAAACTTGTGAGTCTTTTTCCTTCACCAGTTTTAGGGAAGTTTTCAGTCATTATTTCTTCAAATAAGTTCTCAATCCCTTGCTCTCTCTTCTCATTCTGGAACCCCTGTGATGCAGATGTTGGCATGCTTCATGTTGTCACAGAGGTTTCTTCAACTTTCCTCATTTAAAAACATTTTTTTTCTTTTTTTGCTACCTTGTCTTTCAAGTCTCCAATTTGATCCTCTTTTTTTATCTGTCTGGTCCTGATTCCTTCTAGTGTATTTTTCATTTCAGATATACTTCATTTCTGACTGGTTCCTTTTTAGGGTTTCTGTGTTCTTTTTTATGCTTATGGTCTCATTGTTGAAGTTCTCACTAAGTTCCCAGAGCATCCTTATAACCATTGTTTTGAACACTATATCTGGCAGATTGTTTACCTCCAATTTCTTTAGTTTTTTTTTTCTGGGGATTTCTTCTGTTCTTTCATTTGAAGCATGTTTCTTTGTCTCCCCCTTTTGCATGCCTCTCTGTATTTGTTTTTGTATATTAGGTAGGTCTGTTACGTTTCCAAGTCTTGGTAGGGTGGCCTTATGTAGTAGGTGTCCTGTGGGGTACAGTGGTGCAATCGCCGTGCTCACCTGATATACATGCTCCAGGAATATCCCTGTGTGGATTATGTGAGCCCTCCTGTTATAGTTCAGTCTTGATTGCTGTTGGCCTGTCCATGGGCAGGGTTGGCCCTCGGGTTAGCTAACTCTGAGATGTGACCCTGACCACAGTGTACAGGGTGCTGTGTGGGGGCTCACCCCATGAAGCAGAATGTGCCGCCACAGGGTCTGGTGCCTTCCAAGATTTCCCTTTGTGTATACTGCTCTTGGCACTAATCAGACCATGCTTTGATATGGACTGAATCCTGCCACTGGGTATATTGGTTCTAGGGCCTCTTGGGAGGGACTCTTGCAGATCAATGTCAGATGCCACCTGTGACCACCCCTGGGCTACTTGTCAGGAACTGCAGAGCAATCTACAGTTGGTGACTGCTTCTGCTGGGCCTGGGTGCACGTGGGAGGGGCCAAACTGCATTCTGACGCCAGCTTCCGCTAGTACCAATCCTGGCACAGGTCAGCAAAAGGCAAAAGGCACTCTGAGATCCGCCTTCACCTGCCAGTTGCCTGTTATGCTCAGCCACTAAAAGAGCTTCTGGTGGTACACAAGTTGTGTGAGGCAGGTTCTGAGTCTCCAGGTAGGGGCAAGCAGTGTTCACCAGGCTGATAGAGATTCAAACTCAGTGTCAGTGTTGGCTGGGTCTGAGGCCACTCAGCATTTGTGTTATCTGAAACCTAAATGAAAGTAATTTATCTAGTACTGTTAATCTATATTATCTCCTCAGACCAAGGAAGATAAAAAGTTAATTTTGAAAAAAAATATTTTTTCTCTTTATGTTTACTATTTAGAAGTGCTACCTTTATAATTTTAATGATTTAACAAATAATTGTCTAGGACACAGATGGCAAACACAAGGCCTACAAGCCAAATCTGGCCCTCTACCTTATCCAGCCCGGCACCTTGTTTCTACCTGGAAGCAGTGCCGAGCTCCTTGCCCCTAGTTAAGGAGTAGTTACATCTGTACAGTCCTAAAATTACATGTGGCCCTTTGAAGGCAACCGTGAGGCTGATGTGGCCCCCAGGGAAAATGAGTTTGACACCCCTGATCTAGGACGTTTGTTGGTTTGTTAACTTGTAGCAGATCACAAAGGAATTTTATTAATTCCAATTTCTTTTTAACCATTCTGAACCACTCTAAAATGTCATGCATTCAGGTTAAATGGCCCCAAAGTAGATTCACAGCAGTTTCTTGAGACTATGGGTTTGTTAACATCTCCTAAGTTCTAACCCCTATCTCTAGAGGTTTTTCTGAGTTTGATTTGTTTTAGGCATATGCTTTACCTATTTTTATCTATTTGCTTCATATTTTCCCACATATGTATGTGTATACGTGTATGTTTTCATTCATTCAATGCTTCTGATTTCATCTTTTTTATGACATGCAATTGTCCTGCTCTGTGTTATTAATGAAGATTTATATGACACCACCATGGAAATTCAAGTATGTAACAGAAGTCATACAAAAAGCTTTCAACTCCAAACTAACTGAGCAAAACTTGAAGAGTACCTTCTCTGTCTCAGAATGACTATTAACACATTTTCACTGCAGAAATGTTTACATGTACTCATTACCTTCTAAAATCCGAAAACTTCGGGATTATGATCTCAAGAATTTTGGATAAAGATTACCTTCACCATTGGGCTTCTTTCACCCAACTCTTAAAATTGAGTTCTTCAACCTTCTCTTCTTGGTCTGCTGCTTTTTTTTTTTTCACGTGGCAGACCCTCCTTAAACAATCTTACTTCTCTTAAGAACTTTGTTATGTTTATAATCTATTCTTCCCACTTCTCTATCCAGATCCCTGACCCCTCCCCTGAACTTTAAAGCTCAGATTATTGGGTGATTGAGGTGCTAAGTAAAGACAGCCCTCTTCTTTTAGAATGTCTATCCATTTGGTAAATAGACACTGGAATCCAATAGAGGTAAAAGGTTCAGCCATATTGCTGGAAAGCTTGTTTTGAGATAAAGTGGCGAAAAGAACTTAAACCTTACATTTGTGATGACTCATTCTTCAAACTGAGAAATTATGTAACTCACTATTTCTTTCACAGGAGGAATGCATAACATTCCTGAGTGGGAGGCGGAAGGTAGGAATTTCTACTTTTTGGACTGATGTAGGAATATGGGGTAAGAGACAGGAAGGTTTCCTCCCCATTCCCTTAATTTGATAAACCCAGCAGTTTAAATTCAGGTGTTCTGGATATTTGGGTTATATTTCCTATGTCTAGATCCATTCTAAGACAAATCCTGGACAAGTCCAAACCTGTGTTTGCGTTACTTAATAATATATCTAGTTGCTTAAAAATAATACATAAATAGAGGCTCACCTGAGTCAGAACTCAGAAACATGATAAGGTATTGGATGCCTTTATGGTCTCTCACTGCTCTTTGATTGTTTTCATTTCCCATACATAATACCCGTATACAGCTCATTACATTTACTAGCACATTTTCTATGTCTAACTTTAAGAGATTTATCAGAGCTGGGATTCCATTCTAAAAAACAAAACAAAAAATTTAACTACAGTTAAATTTATTTGAGATGGATGCAATCTCTATTTAGAATCACAAGTGTATGATCTTGCTGCAAACGCCAGTTCATTTAGGACAGGACATCTATCCATAAGCAAATGTCTACGGATATGACACATAAAACGACAGTTAATACAACTTTGAGAATATTGTACTGTAGTATTAAGGTAAGTATTCTATCAATGTATTTTAAAATGGCCTCCTTTATACCAAAATTAAGTGATGCTCCAAGTTCACTGTAACATTTAATAAGAATCTAATAAGTAAAGCAACTGAGTAAGATCAATTGAATACAGAGTCCATGTGGAAATATTTGCCATTGTAGATGCACTCATTATTGGTAATTATATTTGGGCAACATAAATTGTTATTTTTAAATGGGAATATAATCTCCTAATATTAAGTGGAATAAAGATGGAATTTCTCCCTACTAAGAGAAATAATGCAAGAGTATTGAGGAAGATGAAAAACAGAAACGTAACCCCATTTTCAATAAAGCTAGGAGACACCTGTAATGTAAACCATAATAAATGTGAATGTGTTGTCCACAGGGAGAGATCTCCCATGGCCACTGGCCATAGAAAATGCTGGCAGATATTTTTGCTGAGAAACAGGCTCCCCTGGGCCTTTTGCATGCCTACCTATATTGTGCGAGTGTATCAAGATTGTAACAGCTCTTTCACCTGGGCCATGCTCCAGGATTTTTATGTGGCTAGAAATCTTGTATGATAGGGTAACAGCTCCCTCCAGACAAAGAACAGGCTTGCTTACTGATTGCCAACAAAGTGAGAGACTTCTTAAGCTCAAGGTTCCACAGATGTGACACAAACCCAATGTGTAGGTAGCATCCCCCTGGGCCCGCCGTGTCACCTTGTGAGACTTGGGGACAGGGGAACTGAGCAGCTCTGCTGAAGCTCATGCCCTTTGCTGTGCTGTTCTGGTACTGTCTTGCTCATTTACTTTTGGCACTCCTCGGATTGTGGCAGGTTTGCTCTTTCCTGACCTCACTGAGATTGGAATCCTTCCCTGAGTTTTGCTACTGCATAACAACATGGCGTGTGTCTTTCTAGCCTCTATATGAGGGAATTATTACCAGTCAAAATGATTTTCTATGAAGAGAACTTACGTATTTGGCAATAACATCCTTGTTTTCAAGTTGTGCGATATCATACAGAATGACCGCACAGCGAGAGTGTAGTTGTGGTTCGTCAGAAACCAGCAGGTTGATCAGAGCTGGAATACCTCCTGCCTCCACTAGAGCACGCACGACGCTTGTATGGGTTGAGATGTTGCTCAACAACCCAACAGTTTTGCACTGTAACTTTATTTTGGAACCTTTTAGTGCATTGATTAAAGCGGGAATGGTGCCTGCAATGAAGAGATCAAGAAAAGCATGAATTATTTGTAACCATTTGTGGTCAATTTATCACGATAAGATTTAAATAAAGTTTCTGGGTATTGCTGTATAAAAATTGGCAAATAATTCTATAAAATATTTATAAATTATCACATAAGTACATAAATGCACTTTTCTGTCTTGTCTACAGTACAGAGCTCTCTCATTCATATGTTTGATTGCACACAGCACACAGTCATACATTTCATATTGGTAACCATAAGCAACCTTTGAAACACTGAATTTTGGCTTAAGATCCTGGACAAATAAGTTCTTTGAGCTGCCACATGGTAGAGTTCATTTTGTTTATTGTCCCAAATTTCTGTGGCAGTGTTTGTGCAGTTATTTGAGCATTGTATTATATTTTAACCATGTTTTTGACAAATACAAATACTGCAAAAACAAAAATGAAGTACTGAATCTAGTAAAAAGCAACCTTAGCCTGATTAATCACAATTGGTTCAAAAATCAATGGGCATGGTGAAAATAGAAGATCTGGTTTCAGTTGGATGCTTGTTACAACGATTCAATGTGAAAGAGAGGAGTACATTATAGAAAACACACAAAGTGCTGGAAAATTTAATATTGAATAGGTATAATTAAGCCTTTATTTATTTATCTGAAATGTAATCTCCCTCATAACTTATCTATGGCTCATTTTTTAGACATAGAACTTTTGTACATATTTTTAGGAACACATTAGGGGGACTACCTATAGTAATTTTTTTCACTTATTCATTCATTCAACAAATATTTGTGGAACATATCATGTGTGTTCAATATTTACATTAGAGTAAAGGCAACCATAATCAACAGTGCAGATACAACATTTCCATCATTTTAGGAAGTTATATTGAATAGTGCTACTCTCTAAACAATCCTATGACGTAGGACCCATTTTATTAATGAGGAAACTAGGATTAGAGAGGGTAAGCATTAGCCTAAGTTCTAAGTGCAGAGCTATCTACAAACCCAAGACTGCTTTTACAAACCACAAACAGTATTTTTTTAAAAGATTTTATTTATTTATTTCTAGAGAGGGAAAGGGAAGGAGAAAGAGAGGGAGAGAAAATTCAATGTGTGGTTGCCTCTCGTGAACCCCCAGCTGGGGACCTGGCCTGCAACCAGGTATGTTCCCTGACTGGCAATTGAACTGGCGACCCTTTGGTTCGTAGGCCAGTGCCCAGTCCACTCAGCCACACCAGCCAGGGCACAAACACTATTTTTAATTTAAAAAATAAATTGTGTAAATACAGAATAGAGATAGTTTCTACATGAGTGTAGTAAATATGGGAAGTCGTAATTTAATATTTGTAAATTTTTAGAGAAATGGGATTTATATAGTTTTTTGATCCTGTGCAGCTTCTGTGTGGAAAATAAAAACATTTCTTAAAGTGATTAGCTGATTATAATATAGCACTATATAAAACAGCATAAGCAAAAGGTAGTTAATAAATTTTACATCACCTGCATTCAAAATATATTGCCAGTATTCCTCCTTTGCTAAGCAAACTACTTCTAAGGACATCACAGCCATCATCCTTCGTTTGTAGCTTTCACTCTGTAACATTTCTGGTGAGCGTTGAACAGAAAAACACATGTTATAATTTCACAGAAAGAAGTGGAATGATCGCTTCTGTTTTTGTCTAGGCCAAGTTCGGCCGTGAGGTGAGACCACCACCACCACCACCGCCGCCACCACTACCACCACCACCACCACCACCGCGGTAGTCAAGTTCCCTCTGTGTGTGGGCTTCTGTGAGATGCTGAACATACCGCATACATGCATGATCTTTGAGGTTTATAATCTGTATAATTAGTACTAAAAATCCTAAACCTTTTTATCTTTGGTCTGAATGACTTAGATTGGATGCTCACATGATTCAAGTTCACTTGGAAAATAGTATACCTCAGTGGCTGGAAATTACAAGGATGAAAACTATATTATTGTCAATAAAAATTTAATATCTATTAAATCAAATGTGAAGCTTTATATATTCCCTGAGTATGAAGAAGAATGAACTTATTCTCCAGACACGAAGTAATACAAATGCATATGCTTCCAAACAATGTTTATGGTGCAAGAAAAACCACATAGCAGTATCCTTACCTCATCTCTCTTTCCCAGCTCTGGGAATAACAAATCTGGCCCTAATTCCTACCTTGGCTAGATCACTCCATGGCTCTCTCTTTTAAAATTTAGCTTCTACTCCAAGAGCTAAATCTGAACACACAATAAACTCTAGCTATTTTTCTTTTACTCACAGTGGACAGGGTCAGTGTAAGGAGGAAGAGCTATTCCAGGGTCAAAGCAAAGAAACGGTGGCCGGACGCTCCCTGGCTACTGTGTTTGCATTATCACTGGGACTTCCTGTCAATGACTGTAGGAAGCAGGGGCTGTCGGGAAAGTTTTCTGCCATTAAGCTCTTCCTGGTAAGAAGACGACTCTATTCTGAGGTGAGTGTTCAAATATCTTAGTCTATTAAAAGTAACAGGATTGTCTTCTTAATTCTTCCTAAAAAGACTAAGATATAAAATGATACATATGTACACATATACAAACGTTGAAAACACTTCCCAATATCTCTTGGGGCTGATCATTGGAATGTGTTCCCCGTACCCAGTAAAAACCAGTTATTCAGACTTCCTGAGTCAGTAGATTGGGGCTGAAAGTCATAAATATATCTTTTCCCATGCTAAAATGAGTTATTGGAAAAATAAATTGGTTCTCATCTCGAATTTGTTTTGTAGTTTTGCTTTAGTTTTTATTTTATTAAAGTAGCACATATTACTAAAAGACCAACAGCAAAATCTAGTGGTTCATTGCCCCACACTCTTCAGACTTCTGAGTTCTCTCTCCAGATACAACCACTTTGGACTCTTTCCCTATACTTCTGTGATTTACATATCTCTGTATTTCTAAATATTTATATACATTGTTACCTTTTGCTATATAAATTTTAGACATTATCGATTGGCTTCATGTTATGGTAAATGAGAAACTAGCTCTTTCAATACTGCTCTGCCATTTACTCTGCTTCCTCTTCCCTATGTTTATGTAAATATTTAAATGAATATTCAAGCCCTGACAGGTGTGGCTCAGGTGGTCAGGGCACATGCCTGGGTTACAGGTTCGGTTCCCTCCTGGGGCCCATACGAGAGGCAACCAATCGATGTTTCTCTCTCTCTCTCCCCCTCTCTTCCCCTCTCTCTAAAAATAATAAAGTCTTTAAAAAATGAATATTCAGTACTTACATTACGGTACTTAAACAGATATTCATAGCTAAGCGTTATAGTGTAGTACAGTTGAGTCTCCTTTCTTACTTTTGTTTTTCTTGGATGTAATAATTTTCTTATGTCATCTGCTTAGTTTTCTTTGTACCTACTAGTAATTCCTCCCACATTTTCCCTCCTGCCTGGGTACATAGTTTCCATTCTGGGACTTCCCTTTACTGTCATCTTTGAAATTCTATTTGCTTTTCTCTAGGGCCAGGCTCCCAGTTTCCTGCTGGCTGGGGAGAATTCACTACTTAGCGTCCGTAGGTCTTTCCTTGTTAACCTCTGCAGAGAGCACTGCCGACTGGCACTGTGAGTTCTTGAACCTATGGGGGATTTACGGTGTGAGTCCGAGAGGTTCTCGGTGTTTCCACTGTTGGCCTGGATGGTTTCTTCTGGTCAGCGAAATCCTAAGACTTGCCTATCTGTTTCCAATATTTTATTGCATTTGTATCCTCTCCTGTTTTCTCCTGAATGCTTGTTTGCTGGTGGTGGTGGTGGTGGTGTTATTTTTATTTAATCTCCATATAATTTTAGTGAGAAGTAGTAAAATTAGATGTATACATTCAATTGGCCTCACAATTCTTACCCTTATATTTCTGGCTAGGTTGTATAAAAATTTGGACAGAAATCTTGAACACAATTTCTCACAAAACATTTATCAAAATGTGGAAAAAAAGTTACTGAATCTGTCTCTAAAATTAGGAAGTGAGGAATAAATTGGAGGGAATCTTCTCTGCTCAAACTTTAATTTCCTCCCCCTTTCCTTTTTTTTTTTTTAATTTGCTTTTTTGATGGAGAGAAGATGGTTGGACTTTTGAAGAAAATTGGAAAATAAAAATAATTGTAGAAACTATATTCTATTTGGGTTATTTATCTTTGATTTTAACTCAGAAACACAACTACTTTTGCACACACAAAAATAAAGTTTGGTGCTATTTTTATTTCTGGCTTTAAATAAAAAAATGTACATTTCATGATTTTTAAATATTTAAAACATGATGTCTGTATTACTGCATTTTATTTCCTCTATTTCAGAGTATCAATAATTAAACTGAATAATCGGAACATTTATTTATAAAGAGATTACGTGTTCTGTACTCACCTACCAAAGTTTTCCAAACTGGGAGTTCAGGAATATTTAACTCTATTATATACTTGAGAACCTCTGTGTGAAAGTTTAGCACTGATAAATGAATTATATTATTTCCTTTAATATCTGTTTTTCTCCAGTTAGCACCCAGAGAAAGTAGGTACTTAATAGTGTCCAGTGCTCCTGAAGTGGCAGCAAGTAACAGTGGAGTACACTGATTCCTAAAAATCAAGGAACATATAATAATAATTGAGCACACATATAATATGTCAAATTTATTTTTTGTGAAACTATCCAAATTGCTATTGGAGGAAGTCTGATTTCTCCCATCAACTCTCCTTCTTACGTGTTATTTTCCTGTATGTTCCATGTGTAATAGATTTGCTTCCTCTGCCCTGGCTGTCCTTAGTGTTTGTCCTTACACTCCTTCCCAAATTAGTGGGTTGGTCAAAAAGTTCATATTTTTCCCCATAAAGTAAAAGATACATTTTTCATTTTCACCAATAACTCTATTGATTTGGATATTTTGAGTATGTCAGCTATCTCCTGCATAGTATAATATTGATTGTTCTCAATTAATATCTTGATTTGATTGCTATCAACTTCAACTGGTCTACTCAACTGTGGAGCATTGTCCAGCAAGAAATCTCCAACATGAAAATTCGCAAACCACTTTTGACATGTTTGATCAGTCACAGCACCTTCTCCATAAACTGCATAAATCTTCTTTTGCATTTCAGCTGCGTTTTTACCTTTTTTTCAAATAATAAAGAATAATATGCCAAAGATGCTTATTTTCTCCCATCTTCAATACTAAAATGGCTATACAAAAATTCACCAATTTTGATGTTTTTTTAATGTACACTGATATGACAGCTATCACAATATAATCTAACAAAATTGTTTCAAATGAAGTTAAAGGCAACTAAACACTAGTAGAGCCATCTTAAGGGAAAAAAAACAAACAAACTTATTGGCCAACCCAGTAATTACCATGTCTTATAATTTGTTTAAAATTTGATAATTCACAAAATTGGACTATACTATCTCATCAAACCCTTATAACCACTCTATTAGTGAAGGAAAAGGCAAGGTTAAACTGAGACTCAAGTAGAGTTACAACACATTGCTACTTCAGATCTGGTCCTCAAATCCCAGCTTCCTCATTGTGGCAGAAACTAACAGTGTTTCTGAAAACTCACTATCTGCTTTTCAGAGTATGAAGATCGTTTAGTTGGGCACAAGGCTCTCCACCAAAACATGACATTCCCACTTTCTCTTATGGATGGGTATGGCCGCCAGACTAAGTTTGGCCAATCTCACATTAATAAAAGTTATTGGACAACAACCTAAAGAGAAAAGGAGGGCACAATTACTTTGCCCCTCTCTTTCTTCTCGTGGCTAGAATACAGGCATAATAATGAAAGCAGGAGTGGCCATTTTGCACCAGGATATGAAAAACACATAATAAGAAGCAATAAGAGGAAGTCTGGGTCCCTCATATTGTCAAGTCATTATGCCAGCCCTCAACCATGAACCCAGACTTCATAAAAAAGAACTACACGTCTATCTAATTTAAACTATAAATATTTTGGGGTATCTCTGTCATAGTAGCTTCAACTATGTCTTAACTAACAGATCTACTAACTAGCCATGTCACCTGAAGCAAACTGGATTCTTTTCTTTGTCTGTAAAGAATGAAGGTAAAAATCAGCTGATAGTACTGGTCTAGGAGATGAATAAGGTGCTTAGCACAGTCTCAATACATAGTTCCCCTCTCCTCTTTTCACCACATCACATTGCCTCAACCATTACTTTTTAAAAACCCTTATATCTATGCCTTCATCTCTTCGTGAAAACTCTTTCTCTTGCATCCTGTTCCTGAACTATCTGGGGGTCTATCCAGCTGACCCCAAGCTTCTCCTCTATTCCCTTTTTCTGGGCACTGGGGAAACTCTTGCCCGTTATTAGTGAACATCTCTTCACTTTTTCCCTTTTCCACTTTAACAAGACTGTTCTCCTGTTGCTTTCTTTCTCATATTCAATGGTAGGAATAAAGATTACTGTTACTTCTAACACTCTGATTTGCCTCATTGGAAAAATATGCTGTCACAGTATAGTACCCTATCTAGTTCCATATTACCATTGTCCCCTACTCAAGTGAGTCCTTTTCCATATCCTAGCTCATGCACTGCCTCACCCACATGGCCCCTGCTATTGTCAGTGACTTCAACATCCATACTAATTACCATCTATGTTCCAGTCTCTCAGTTCTTTGTCATACCTTCATTTGCGTTCCACATTTGAATGCACAGTCAGCAAAGCCACACTCCTCATTAACTCCACAGAGGAGATCTCAGCTTCCCGTAATCACCCTCTCTACTAATCCTCTGCTTCCTCCTTACATTCTACTTCTGACCTTTTATAATCCACCCAGTCTTGTAGCCCCTTGTGCCCAAAGACACACTGTCCAAACCATGACAGAACCAGGACCTGAACTCAGGTTTCCACATTCCATGGATCTTTCTGGAATCTATTAGTGAGACAATCTATTAGCCAGAGACACTGGTTTCCTGAAAGCTTTCTCCATACACCTTTCTGCCCCAACTTAGAGGGAGGATTAATTTCTCCACTGAATGATAATGGACAGGTTATTTGAAGGCCCAGAAATATCTGAATGAAACCATGCCTAAATCATATTCAGAGATTCAAAGCAATAAATAACCTGGTTTTTGAATACTGGCTAAGAGTGTACCCTCAGAAGTTATACCTCCACCCTAAAAGTTGGTCCTCAGCAAAACTGTGGAACAGACACCTATTTGGGATGTTTCTCTATTTCAAAGTAAATCACTCTACTTCTTTTTAAATGTGTTCTTCTTCTGGATATCACTAGATATGTCTCCTGCTATCTAAGGCCCACCCATTTTGGTCTGGAGCCTGTGGGCTGCCTTCTGATTGTATAGGTTCCAGTTTAGGGGGACTCCCTCCTCCCTTGTCTCAGGGTTCTTCCGGGGCCCTCAGTAGTAAGTCTGACAAACCAGACTGTAGAACCATACCATTGGGAGGCTAGGAAAAACTTGCTAGGGCTTACTCTCCATACCCTCACCCCCTTATTTCTTTGGAAGTTCATGTGACCTAGATCTGGTCAATGAGAGATAACTAAGTCTCCTAAGTGGACATTTTGGAAAAACTATTACAATCCTGAAGGATGGGCTTCATCTGGCACATGCCTTTCCCTTTTGTCTGTCCACTTTGCTGCACGGAAAGCACAAACACACCATGAAGTATGAGACCAAGGGCCCACATCCAGGATGGCAAAGCGGAAAGAAGAGCCCAGACCCTTGGTGGCCTCAGAGGGGTCCTGTCCCAGCCCTGGATGGCCAGCCTCCCAACGGTTCAACCACTGTTTGCTAGGGCTTACTCTTTATTCTTCCAGACAACATACATAGGTTAATAGAAAATCTCTGTCTGTATAAATTCTAAAGATAAGTGGTAGGAGAAGAAGATAGTGACCAGAAAGGATGGCAGAGTAAGCCTTACACAGCCATTCAAATCAACATACCAGCCACTTCTTTTAGTGTCAGTGTTTGGGGCAAGCCATGAGAGCAGAAATGTATATTTTTACAAATGCTTAATAACTTACTCAGCTGTTGCCTCAGCTTCTAGCAAACTAGGATCTTTCCTACAGAGAATAATGATGATGCAGATATTGTCATAGAAAGCGGCAAAGTGAATGGGCATCCAGCCTTTTTTTTCAGAAAGCGTGTAATCAGCTTTGAAACAAAGTAGACAGATGGTTGTTTCTAATGAGCAAGCCTGTGCGGCCATGTGTAGTGGTGTTGGACCTAGAATGAATGGACAATTCCTTCAGTAGTCAAAGATGTAACATTTCTAAAAAAAACATGCCTTTTTGATATCTCTCCACAGAGTTTAGTATTGTGTGATATAGAAGCTCTAACATAAGCACTAAAAGGATTAATGTAGGCAGTTCTATATTTCTTTATTTAACTCAGGATATCTAACCATTAAAAATGAATACTTCTTTATAAGCTAAGAATAAATAACACTGAAAATATTAAATAATTGAAAAATTGAGTCAATGTGTTAAACCGTCTTGTGATAAAATACGCTATTTCTTGTTTAAATTATTTCCCACTTAATTCAAATATTTTGTACAAGAGATGAGACCTTTTGAAATTTTCTTTAAAAACTCACTCAAAATGTCACTAAATCCAGTGGGCATTTTTCAATTCTCATCTTACTGATCTCTCAACAGTAAATTGACCACATCTGCCTCTTTAAAATAGTTTCTTTCCTTGGCTTTTGTGATATCATACCATCCTATTTTCCTTCTACCTCTCCGGCTGGTCCTTTGCAGTCTCCTTTGGTATTTTCTCATTGTCCACCTAAATGAGTTTTAATCTCTGTCTTGGTCCTTTTTATCTTCTCAATGGCTTCTCTTACCACCTATAAGTTGATGACTCCTAGGATTATGTCTCTGGATCAGTTTCTTTTCCAAGCTCCAGATCTGTATCTCCAAAATCTGACTAGGCATCTCCACACACCACCTCAAATTCAGGATATTCGGAATTGAACTCCTATCTTTCCCTCCAAACCTGGTCCTGTCTCACTGCTCCGTAAGTCTGTGAAGGATGTCATCACTCAGCCATCCAGTTGTACAAACGAGAAACCTGAAAGACTTCTTGGCACCTCCCTTTCATTTCATCTCCATAACCAGCCCATCACCAATTCTAGATATCTGCAGAACCTGTCTTCACCGCCACCACCACCCTACTCCGAGCCATAATCACCTCTCGGTGGATATGCCCGTCTTCTTCTTGCCTTTCCCAAGTCCATTTTTTTTTCCAAAATGTCAATGTGATCTTTTTATCCCCTTGTTCAAAACTCTTCAGTGGCTTCTCAAGGCCATCTGAACATGAATATAGGAAAGAAAATCCACTGGCTTCAACTTAACCTGAACCACCAGCTAGCTCCCACCCTCCAAAAACACCCACAACTTGCACACTTTGTTTTCTTCATTTGGGCCTTTTCGTAGCTCTACCAATGTAAGGTGACCGACCACACATCCCAGGCTGCCCAGGAAAATATTAATCTATGGCGGTTGCCCAAGAACGTTTAATAGGGCCCCTTCCACTATCAAGTCTTCGTCATTTTGATGATGAATTATCCAGTCACCCTGGGCTATCCCTGCTTTCTGAAAGCTTCCTTCTCTCACAACACTTCCCTGACCAGGGTCTAGCTAACTCCTTCATTTCTCTGAAAAAGCACTGTTTTTCTTCCGACTCAAAAACTTCCAACGGCCTTTGCCTGCCTTAGTAGTCCAAGATTCATACCATAGACTTGATCATCTATAACACCTAAAACAGTTCTATTTAAAGCTACTTGCTTAGTGTTACTCATTTCTGGTTTAGCATGTAAGGAGCTTAAAAGTCATCATTCCATTCTCACCTCAGGAAAAAGCTGAGTAAACTGAAAAATCAACAACTCTTCTTAGATCTCTTAGAGAAATGAGGTCACAGGGTAAAAATGCTGCCCCCAAGACAGGAGAGCTAGACAGGCAAATTCTGAGCGTCACAACTTACTTCAACAGGAACCCAAGAGCAGAAACCTGCACGGGAACCAGTGCTGGGACGCAAATTGCTGGCGGCTCAATGAGGAGCAATCTAAGAGTTAAAAACTCCAGGGGACTCAGTCAGAGGGAGCCCTACACTTGAGTGAGTTTGACCTCCAAGTCCTCACAGTGAATATCAGAGAAAAAAATCCCCTCTGCTTCCAGCAGGGGGAAGGGAAAAGGAACCGTTCTGAAACACACCAGAGCATTTTCTGTCTTCCTTAACAAGGTCTGCCTGCAGGAGAAACTATTTTACCAGAGCCTAAACTTCCGGTGCTATCAGAACCTTACTGATCTCCTGGGAGGAAATACCCAATCCAGCCCCCTCCAAGGCACCCTGACCCACCTTTGTTGGGGGGAGCACTGACAAGGGCATGTGCGATTCACAGTTCAGGAGCGCAGGCTCCCCAAAAGACTGAGACCTAATGATGGGACTTAGAGCACATGGCTCCATTTCAACCAAAGGGAACGCAGTAGGCTGCTCTCAGCAGAAGCATGTCAGAATGACCTGAAGGATTTCTTTATAAAACCACAGCAACCTCCCCTCTCACCCCTTCTCTCTCCTCTCTACCACTCTTCAAAATCCATTTCAGCACAACCAAGGGGCAGGAGCAGTATCCCTATAAACCCCCTCTTACTACTTGAAAGTATGCTTAATAGAAATGCAGAACCTTGGCTCCTGCCCAGGCCTTCTGAATCAGATTCTGCATTTTAATAAGGTTCCTGGATGATTCGTATGAACTTGAAACTTTATCCCAGAACCTCCCAACACACATATCTGCAATGTCTGATGACATTTTTGCTTGTCACAACTGGGGTGGGAGTTGTTACTGGCATTTAGTGGGCAGAGGCCAGGGATACTACTAAACATTCTACAGTGAACAGGACAGACTCCCACAACACAGGGTTGCCCAGCCCACAGCAGCAACAGTGGTTAGGGTGAGAAACACTGTCCAAAGTCATGCTAGAATCAGGGAAGCTCTGGCAGGGCCTATGTAGTCGGAAGAAAACATTCTCTGATTGAGAACCCTGGTCCAGGGAATAAATACTCTCTTGGGGCCTGAAAGGCACATTTACCTCCCTTTTCTCTGAATTCCTCTAGTATATCCCTGTGTATTAATTATGCCAGTAATTGTCAAATGCTACCCTGCATTCATCCACGCATGCATTCATTCAACAACTATTTCCTGAGTACCTGCTAATGCCAGGCTTTCTTCTGGGTACTAGGACACCACTGCAAAGTAAACCAAATCCTTGCTCTGTATGGAGTTTATGTTCACGTGAGGGAGACACACTAAACAAACAAGTACTATTATACAGGGTAGCCATAAAATGATTCTCTTTTTAAATCATTTTTTATTGTTATTCCATTACAGTTGTCCCAATTCCCCCCTCCCCCCTTTGCCAGGAAGCACACTATTGTAACTCAACTGCAAATTCCTGCAGAGTGGGTGGGCCAGATAACCTTTCTTTCTCCACTGCAGGCCCGCTCATCCCCCGTTACCACCCACCCGCACACTCATTCTCTGTGAGAGGTTCCCCTCTGCGGTCGCCGTGATTAGCTGTGTTCCTCCACCACCGCTGGGTGGCTGGTTTGAATATCTACCACCCTCCCTTACAAAATTCAGGTCTTTGTAAATGGTTTCTTTAAAAACTAAACCGTCATTGAATTACCTAATACAAAGTATGAAGATATATATATCTTTAAATTTTTTTCTGTTTTCTCCATATCTAATAGTATCTCCGCAGTCAGCAAAGACTCATCCCTCAGACCTCATAGACTGTTACTGTCACTAGATGGCGCATATCTAAATAATATTAAGTGATTTTTGTTAAAGTATCAAAACCACTTTGGGGTCTGATTTTATAAAAATAAGTAGAAGTGACTGCAAATTTCACGGTTAAAAAATGAAAAAAACCAAACTTAGGAGGAATATGAATAACTAACCACAAGTAGGAAAAGTTTACACTTCAAAATGTATACAAAACATTATCATGTGACATTCTCATGAGAGTATTGTGGAGATTATACACTATACGAGAAGTTTTAATATATGCAATAATGTTTTAAAATGCACCAAATATTTAACTTCTGTCTTACCATTTCTTTCTTTTTTCACATCCATTTTTGATGACTCTGATTTAAAAGAAAATACACATCAAAATATAATTATTAACATATAGCAGTTTCCTAAATTAGTCAAAATAGACTCATACGAATAAGAACAAGAAGGCTATGTGTAGACACAGATCACATCAAATTGGACTGGGGGTAACTTTTGGTCAAGCCACCTGGGCATGTTGTGTGCAGCTGACATCATGTCAGAGAGGTCTGGAAACGCTGCCTCCGGGGTGGTGGCTCAGAACTCACAGGTGAGGCAGTGCTGTGCTGGGTAGGTAATAATAGACATTGCCAGTAGAGTTAAACCTTTTCTATACTTCAAAATCTACCCAATTCTCAGCCCATGGAAATTCAAGTCGTCATGGGGTGGATGAGACACTAATTTATCAGAGATTTTTTCACACCAAAAAGAGCTTAAAATAGAGCACATTTTAAAATAATAACTACCTTTTACATTTAAATTTGACTGAATTTGTGCTCTATTTTAACTAAGTTCACACTGTAATGAATATTTTAATCAAGTAATGGAAGCATCTTACTATCAAAACAGTTTAATTATAGTGAAAGAGTGCAGAATTTATTAGTAGTCAAAAGGATTAAAGCAGAACATTTCATTTTGATGAGTGAAAATTTAACACAGCTTGTTAAGACAGCTAGTTAAAATATAAAATCATCACTTCTTTTATTGCCAATACTGTTGCATCAGCCATTCCTGACACTTTATCTCTATTTCTTTCTTCAGTAATGGAGGACCTCCACTCTCATTTTCAATTTTATTATTTTTGTACTGGTTAAATATGTTCCAAAGAATATAGATATATGTAGGTGTAGCTAATAACCAGGAAAATTTGCTTTTCAGAGTTTAAATGGGGATAGGCCTAAAGAGGTCACTAATCCTAATACTGATTTATAATTATAGAGGACATTTTTGTTAAGTTTATGTAGCATGAAGAAACTATTCCCTGGCTGAGACCCCTGGGACAGAAATGGATATTCTGTTAAGATCTCTATTTATCTCCCCTGTCTCTGAATTTCTAGAGTAAATCACTGCACTTTATGCCAGTGATTATCAAATGCGACCCTGTGTTCATACATTTATGCATTCATTCAACAAAGATTGCCTGTACCTATCAAAGCCAGGCTTTCTTTTGGGCACTAGGATACCATGGCAAAGTAAACCAAATCATTGCCCTTTAGGGAGCTTAAACGCAAGTGACAGACACAATAAACAAAGAAGAATACACAAGGAAGCAATAAGTGATACTTAGAAAACTAAAAGGAGCCCCTCTGAGATAAATGAAACAAAAACCTGAACTTTGCTCTAGGTACCAGCACCAAATTTTAGCCTTGTCTGAAATTGACATGCATTCTTAATGCTGAAGAGGGGTAAGAAAAAGAAAAACATTTTAAAACTTTTAAAGATTTAAAAACTTGATAGTACCTTGGCTCAACATAATAAAGCGTCTCTGGTTGACGTTGAAGTTCGCGTAGCACAGCTGGCATATAATGGAGACTCTGTTGTGCAGAGCAGCGTGATGGAAAATAGCATAACCGGCCTCATCTGAAACGTTGATGGTTGAGCTTGAGGTTTTCCGGCTAAACGTGTGGAAAACAGCAGATAATCCTCTTTCAACAGCAGACTTCATACCAAATGGGATACTCTAAAATTATTAAGAAGGCCAGAATTAGTTTTTTTCAAAATATGGCTTAAGTTTCATTTATAGAAAAAAAGGACAGTGAAATATGTTGATATAATCACATGATTGGTTCACAGTTTCTGTAGAATTTTCACATGATCCTCGTGGAAATTGTCTCACTCAGCAATGAGAAACATTGATTTGTTGTTCCACATAGTCATGTATTCAACAGTTGTTTCTTATATGTGCCTTAACCAGGAATCGAACCTGCAACCTTAGCACATCAGGACAATGCTCCAACTAACTCAGCTACCTGGCCAAGGACCCAACTACTTAATATTTTAAAGTTAAACAAACAGGTTATTAAATTTTTTAAATGTATAGAAATTAAAACAAATAAATGGTAAGTAAATGCCAGTGTATTCTTTGAAATTGGTGAGCTCACCATTTAAAAATCAGTTCCAGAAGCTATAAATCAAAGCGTGTTGAAGTGGCTGCAGAGATTTATGTCAGGATGTTAGGTTTGCTCTTTAGGTTTAGTTCCCAGCACTGAATGTGGCCTCTACCATTTACGAGCTATGTGATTTGGGAAAGACCCTTAACTTGCTGCACTTCAAACTTCTCATTTGTACAATAGGAAAATGACAATACTAATAGTACCTTGAAAGAGTTTGATGAAAAGATTTATAGTAGAGCCTGACATACAAACTTAGCACTCAGTAAATATTAGCCATTGTTAAAATAAATCCCAATGCAGTTTATTAACAGGTTGTTTTGTAACTCTCATAAATTTATAATCCA
>VMDR010014084.1:0-24036 GCA_007922815.1 Macrotus californicus | reverse complement strand
AGGTCCTGGTTCATTGTCCTGCCAAACTGTCACATTTTGTGATAATTGATCCTTTGAAATATAAGAAGGAAAAGAAGAGAATGCATTAAAACCTTGTGGGGACTGCCCTGGCTGGTATGGCTTAGTAGATTGAGCTCTGGCCTGTGAACGGAAAGGTCCCTGGTTCAATTTCCAGTCAGGGTACATGCCTGGGTTGCAGGCCAGTTAACCTGGTTGCAGTCTCAATGCAGGGCATGACTAAATTGTGATTACAACTTAGAAAATATGGACAAGTAATAATATTGTATTCTATCAGGATAGAAGAGGTTCTGTGAATTGTGGTCAGTAGTGAAAGAATTCACGAGTCAGAGGCAAATAAACTTTGCTTTTCCTGGTACTACCCAGAAGGAGTGGAATCCCAGGTCCTTGATTTTGAGGATCTCTGATTGATGCTTATACTGGGGATGGATATATTAGGCTATCCTGGCATGATGACACAAACTACCCACTTGTGTTGGTACCCTGATCCTCTACTTGTTTAACGAGTGATTATAATCTTAGAATAACCCATAATAGCTATCTTTATTAAATACCTATCTAATGTATCAGTCACTGAGTTAGGTATTTTGTAAACATCTAATGTTACAATAATACAGCAGTGAAGCAAGCTATCATTTTACATACCAATGAGGAAATTGAGTCTCAGAAAGGTAATGTGACTTTAATATCTAATTGAAGTTCTGAGATTGGAATTTAGGTTTCTGAACCCACAGCTTTTTCCTCAGTGCCAGGATACTTTCCAGGTAAATTTGCTTATTGAAAAACACTATGCTGAGCCTGGCTGGTGTGTCTCAGTGGATTGAGTGCTGGCCTGCGAACCAAAGGGTCGCTGGTTTGATTCCCAGTCAGGGCGCATCCCTGGGTTGCAGGCCAAGTCCCCAGTGGGCAACCACACATTGATGTTTTTCTCCCTCTCTTTCTCCCTCCTCTCCCCTCTCTCTAAAAAAAAAGGAAATAAAATCTTTTAAAAAAGAAAAACACTATGCTAAATAGTGAAAGTACGCAGTCCATTTGATAACTCTTTTATTGCATTTAAGAAAATTGACATTCTAGGTTTTTTTATATGAGGTCTGTCTGAAAAAAGGGAAACCATTATTAATATAACAAGAATGGTTTGCATGACATTGATGAAACCTGGCAACGAGGGAGAGTGGACTGGAATGTGCATGCATGAACAATGACGACTTCACTGTACTAGTCAGTGCGGGCAGTAGACGCCGTTGAGTGAGCATGTGTACTGTGTGGCCATCACATGAAAAGTGACTGAGTGAGTAGAGCAATGAATCCGCATCAGATTTTGCTTTAAGCTTGAACATTCCTCTGTGGAAACTATTCAGATGATTCAGAAGACTGCAGCTCTGGGCAACTACTGATTGCAGCTTCATCACAACAGTGCACCTGTTCATGCATCATGTCTTGTTCAGAGTCCTTTGGCGAAACATCAAATCACCCAGGTCACTCAGGCCCACTACAGCCCAGATTTGGCACCCTGTGACTTCTGGCTTTTCCCAAAACTAAAATCACCTTTGAAATGGTAGAGATTTCAGCCTGTCATTAAAATTCAGGAAAACACAATAGGGTAGCTAATAGAGATTCCAGCAAAGGATTTTGCCTAGTATTTTGAACAGTGGGAGAACTGTGTGAAGTCCCAAGATGCCTACTTAGGGGACTGAGGCGTCATTGTCCAATGTACGGTGTTTCTTGTTTCTTGTGTCTTGTATCTTCTTCATCTGTCTCCATTTTGCATAGTACATGGCTGGATACTTTCTGGACAGACCTCATATATGGCTTCCGAATTTGGTTTTATGTGAATCATTATCTAAGGGACAGGATTTTTCTTGGTTTGCTTTAAGTAGATGTCTGTGCTGGTTAAGATTGAAGGTTTCAGACCCTGGATTGTGTTCAGGAAGAAGGGGCTAAATGGCTACTGAATTTCCCAGTGCGTCATTTGGCCTTGCCATAAACTTTTTCACTCAAGCTACAGCAAACTATAGTTCCTTTTCTCTTTTTTAAAATTGGTAGTTTATTGATTTTCTCATGAAAAATGTATACAATCATCACAGATACAGTCCCTAAAGAATCATTCATTGCTCTTTCTGCTGTCCAGTCTCCAGCTCACTTTGTGCCTGCACCAACATTGGCCTTTGCCGTCCCCCTGACTTTCTTCATTGTTTTATGTTCCTTCCTCTGTTTCCTTGAGGTCGTCGTCTTCTCACACAGGCCATGTCTTGTGAGTCTGTGTTGGGTTCATTTTTCTTTGCATCATCCAAGGAATCGTAAGTCACGCCAAAGCCAGTTGTCTTGCCACTGTAACAGGGCGCAGCCAGGGGCCCCCCAAAGAGGGATTTGGAATGGGGTCCAGAACACAGGGTGCCAGGAAATATTAAAAATACAGGATGTCCTCACCCCCACAAGTCCGAACTGGGGGATGGGACACATGGAAAGGGGCCTTTGAGAGTTGTTCTGCATTGCAACAGTGTTGCAGCTAACCTCAGGCATAGTCATTTAACAGATCTATAACTTTTAACTGGTTGCATGGATATGTTAAATAGCTGTGGCCATGCCTTGAACCAGGGAGGTGGGAATGACTTCTACCCAGGATGTAACTGGGAAGCAACCCCCCCTGGTTACAGCGCCTGCATGAGAGCTTGGAGATGATTGGCTCTACACCGTGGGGCCACGCCTGCCTGGACTTACTATGGCAGCCCAGAAAAGCTGGAGAAATACGGGAATGCTGGCAGGTGTAGCAGACTGTGGGAGGAGTTGGAAATGGGGCTGCAGAGGAAGATTGGCACTGGGATTTAAACCCAGGCCTGACAGCCACGGGCGGGAACCACACGGCTTTGGAGCTCCCTTTGCCACGCAGCTTAGGAAGCCGGAAAGCAAGATGTAGCAGTGAAGCAGAGCTCTCTCGGCAGTTTGGAAGAATGCAGGAAAGATGCTGCTGGAAGGAAAGGGGTGAAAGGACTCTTGCTGGTGGGCCATGAGGCGGTGCCACATGGATTTGGATTAAGAACTGGATGGAGATCACTGTGGCGACACAGCTGATGGTACTGGGATGGTACTGAGGGAGGCATGCCAGCCAAGCACGGATTACTGGGAAGAACCGGGGTCTACCTGAGGCAGGGACTTCTGTTCTTTTCCAGAGATACAGTACCCTGGACTGGGCAAAGTGGGGAAGGAGGGACTGGGTGTGTGTGGGGGGGGGAGTGTTTTAAGGGACTTTGGGATTTTAATGAAGACATCAAATCTGTATAACTTTTGAATAAATAATTTCTTTCCTTTTTACCAATCTTTGACATTGAGAGCTATAATTTCCTGGCGGCAGGCAAGATGAACCTAGTACAGGGGGACCCCAGGAGAAGAGGGATCCATTTGGTAATAGTATTTTGTTGTCCCCTGCCCACACAGGTCTGTTCTGTAACACCACCACCGAAATGAGTTCTGAATCCAAACACAAAAATGACATGTGGTGTGGTCTTACTATACATTTTGGCTAGTTTTTCCTAAATTTCTGTCTTGGGTATTGTTGCGTTGCCAGGGTGAAGGACATCAATGACCTTTTGTTTCCGCTGATGTAGTCTATTGATCATGACCTTCCTGGTCCAGATAGTCACTGTGTTGCTCATGATGGCTGCCAATCCAAAGCATAGTTATTTTCAATTAATGTAGTATAACGAAAAGAATGTGTTTCCCAGATCTGTTTTAATCAGTAGTTTAAAATATGTGTTTAAAAACTATGATAAGGCATTCTCTAAAGTGTATTTCTTTCTTACCAGCCCAAAGCTTGATACTATTTATTTAAAAGAGAGACTTGTGGTACTGAAGGAGAGCAGAGTTTGCCACCTCAGGGTATGCTCCTTTGGAACGTTGATTATTTTCTGTTGGTTAATTTTAAGAAACAGCAGACCTGGGAGAAGCTCTGAAGTAGAAGTTACTCTTTGTAAAAGGATATTTACATTTGTAAGGGAAATCTCCATTTGAAAAGGTGTTTCCTTCACTTTACTCAGCTGCCTTCACTATCTGTGGGGAAGCCTTGGACTTAAATTTGCATAAAAACCTGAACCTTGTTTACTGTTTTTTTCCTGGTAACTTCCCATAACTTACTTTCTACCTCCAACATCATATTTTGTCTTTAGCTGTAAGTAGAACTTAAGGTGATGGCTTCTACCATTTGGGGGAGTTAGTCACTGTACCCATGTATACAGGAGGTTTGTATGTTATTAAACTTCTAATTTGATCTTCTCTTGTTAACCTGTCTTGTGTTCATTTTTTTATTAGTCCAGCCAGAAGAACTTAAAAGAGTAAAGGATAATTTCCCTCCTGAAGGAAATGGAAGCTGGTTTCATGGAATTTTTTAATTGAATTAACATTTCTGTAGAATAACAAATATTTTTTTTCTTACAGGAGTAATTTGTTAATGGGGAGAATAGGTGATATGCAAGTAAATAAGCAAACAAGAAAATTTTGAATAAAGGTACTTGATACGAATCTTTCATTTGTGGACTCCAGAAGATTCATTTAGTGTAAACCCAGATGGGGAATTTATCTGCTGAGATGGACTCCCCGTGGTCAGTGAGGGCCCAGATTTTGTAAATAATAAGACCCTAATAATTATCATAGGTGGGCCAGGTTCTTGGTGATCGCAGACAAAGAATTGAAGCAAACACACGGAGTTTATAGCACAAAGAGAGAAGATTTGTTAAGCGATAGTACACTCTACAGAACATGGGAGCAGGCCAACTCCAAGCAGAGATTGACCTCCAGGGCTGGAGGAATTCTGTTCTTACAGGGCAGATATTTCCTAGTTAGCTTTGGCGGGCATTTATTGTGCATGTACAAGTAGTTATATTCCTTTAAAGCTACTGCACACGTGGTCTCCTATGATTTTCCTTGATTGGCCACCAGAGAAGGGGGTTGCACAATGTTTATTTATTATAATGCTATTATAATGAAGCAGGGGCCATTTGTAGCATGTTCTGCGTAGATGCATTCACGATTGACCATGAGTCAGTGCGAGTTTCCTCCTTCCTGACTATCTCCTACCTCATAATGGCTGTTTACTAATGGACTTCTCTCTTACTGTATGTACTGGGAAGAAAGTCAGGCTGAACTCTCAGCTTCCTGCACTTATTTACACAGTCTGATTCAACAGCTGCAGGGAAAGTCCTGGGTTTGTCTTTTGACCTATGGACTGAGACCTGGCCCCTCCAAACAGAACTGTTTAATTTGGGTACCTTATTTACGTAAAATGGACCTAGTTGAGAACCTGGGTGGGAACTTTTGTTATAAAAGGCGGCTTCCCTTTGGCTTGGGTGGAAAACAGTTTAGATTGCTACCTGAAGCTGTGCCTCCTGGGCAGAAGCTCCTTTTGCTCAAATAAATGCTTTTTATTCTTTATTACAGTCTAAAGTTTGATTTACAGTGTTCTTGGATTACTGTATTTTTTATTTTTTTATTTCCATCCTCCACACCTCCCCTTTGGTAACATCAGATTGTTCTCAGTATAAGTCTGTTTTGCTAACTCATTTTGGTCATTCTTTAGATTACACATATGGCTGAGATCGTACAATACTTGTCTTTGACATATTTCACTTAGCATAATTACCCTCCAGATCAATCCATGTTGTCATGAATGGCAAAATTTTATCTTTTATTGTTACAAATAATAAAAGTATTCCATTCCTGAATAATATTGTTAATAATATTATTATATTATTAACAATATTATTCTATTCCTTAATAATATTATTATTCCTGAATGTTATTCCATTGCGTGTGTGTGTGTATTATGGGGGCTGGAAGTGTATTACTACTTCCTCACCTTCTAAATTCTTGTCTGGACTAATAATCAAATTAATAGATACCAAGTTTCTGTACGTATGCATGGGGAATTCATACAGGCATGAACATTCCAAAGACAGAGGCAACACTGGGTATATAAGACATTTTGGACAAATGAGAAAATGAAACCAGAGGGCAACTGAGTCTGGAGCTCAGCCAAAAAGCAGGCATAGCGACTGGATTATAATTGCGTTTATGTTAATATCAGAGACCAGCAATCTGAGAAAGTGGCTGAAAGGGTCAGGCCAGTTTCTGAGCCCTCCAAACTGCTCATGACCCAGTCAGGCCAGTTTTCCAACCCACTGGACTGTCCATGTCCCGACTTGTGTCAAGACCGAGGTTCCATCAAAACTCTACCCCACCATACACAATAGACATCTGGTGTCAGCCACCGTGGCCAGTGGTCAGACTGACCCTCCTGTACCTGGAAACATCTGGGTCCTTTACGTAACCCGTTATCTCAGGGAGCATCCTGGAACCCTGAGGCACCTGCCTGGAAGAATAATAGACTAACCCTTCCCCTATCCCCTCACAAACCCTGTGCTTTTTCTTTTAAAAACCCCATTCCGCCTCACCTTGTGGCTGCAGTCTATCCTGACTCAGCCCATCTGCAAGCATCACAGGTGGGCACAGGTAACCAGGTTTTTGGTGATAGTGGACAAAGAATTGGATTGAACATACTTTACAGCAGAAAGAGAGCAGATTTATTAAGCAATAGTACACTATATCCATTCGTTTCTTGATGGAACCTAGGTTGCTTCCCTACTTGGCTATTACTGGTAATGGTTCAGTGAACATAGGGGTGCATATATCTTTTCAAATTATTGTTTTTATTTTTTCAGATACCCCAAGGTAGAATTTATGCATCATATGGTAGCTTTATTTTTAAGTTGTTTATTTTTTAATTAAAAAATATATATATTTATTGATTGGTGGGGGGCATTGATGTGAGAGAAGCATTGATTGGTTGCCTCCCATACACACCCCAGTCAGGAATTGAACCTGCAGCCCAGGTTGTGCCCTGAGCAGGAATTGAATCCCTCCCACCTTTTGGTATATGGGATGATGCTCCAACCAGCTGAGCCACTCTAGCCATTCATCGTTACCCGAGGACATGCTTGTTGGTTTTAGAGAGAGGGGAAGGGAAGGAAAGAGAGAGAGGGAAACATTCAGTGGTTGCCTCTTACATGTAACCTAGGCATGTGCCTTGACTGGGAATTGAACCTGTGACCTTTTGGCTTATGGACAGTGCCACAGCCAACTGAACCACATCAGCTAGGGCAGGCCAGGGCTCTATTTTTAAGTTTTTGAGGAATTTCTATACTATTTTTCATAGTGGCTGCACTAATTTACAGTTCCACTGACTATGTATAAGAGTTTCCCTCTCTACACAACCTCACCAGCATTTGTTAGTGATTCTGACAGTTGTGAGGTGATATCCCATTGTGGTTTTCAGTTTACATTTTCCTGATGATTAGCAGTGATGTTGACCATCTTTTCATGTCTCTTGGCCATCTGTATGTCCTCTTGGGAGAAATGTGTGTTCATGTCCACTGCCAATTTTTTTATTGGGTATTTTTTTTGGTATCAAGTTACAGATCTTTATATAGTTTGGTTATTAACTCCTTATCAGATGTATCATTTGCAAATCTTCTCCCATTCATTAGTTTGTCTTTTCCTTTTGTCGGTTTCCTTCACTATGCAAAAAGTTTTTAGTGTGATATAGTGCCATTTATTTTTTTTCTTTTGTTTCCCTTGCTCTCAAGGAGATATATTTTGCCGGGGTTAATATGCTCCCGTGTATAATGCTCACCAGTGTTTTGTGCACATGATACACAGGTTTATTATACCCCTTATCATACCCCTGGCATGTAATCATTATACCCACGTATAATGTGCATCCTTATTTTCCCCTCAAAAATTTGGGCAAAAAAAGTACACTGCAAAATATGGTATATTAAAAGAGATACTCTTACGAGCAATGTCAAAGAGTTTACTGCCTATATTCTAAGAGTTTTACAGTTTCAGGTCTAACGTTTAAGTTAAGTCTTTAATTCATTTTGGGTTTATTTTTGTACAGAGTGTAAGAAAGTGATTGAGCCCTGGCTGATGTGGCTCAGGGGATTGAGGGCTGGCCTGCAAACCAAAGGGTCGCTGGTTTGGTTCCCAGTCAGGGCACATGCCTGGGTTGTGGGCCAGGTCCCCAGTAGGGGGCATGTGAGAGACAACCACACATTGATGTTTCTCTCATTCTCTTTATTCCTCCCTTCCCCTCTGTCTAAAAATAAATAAAATCTTTAAAAGAAAAAGCAATCAAATTTTATTTTTTTCCCTGTATGTGTCCAGTTTTGCCAACACCAGTTATTGAAGAGACTGTCTTTACCCCATTGTATCTGCTTGCCTCCTTTGTTGTAGACTGACTATTGACCATGTAAACAGGGATTTGTTGCTCTGCTTTCTGTTCTATTCCATTGATTTATATATCTTTTTATGGCAGCACCATACTATTTTGACTATTGTGGTTTTGTAGTATTGTTTGATATCAGGGAACGTGATACCTCCTACTTTGTTCTTTCTGAAGATTTCTTTGACTAATCTGGATCTGAATAATAAATTTACTCTGGAATCATTGGTAATAAAAAATAGATTAGAAATATTGTAAAACTTTATTGTAAATTCTTAGTCTATAAATTTATGCTGAGATTTGGTCTATGTCTTATTTATGTCAGTCAGTTTTTATACTCATTAACATTATAATCTTTTACTGCTCTGATAACACTAATATATCTTTTTCATTAGATTTGAAGAGAAAATTAGGTGGTTAATTCATTGCAGTTTTTAAAAAATTAGCACAGATTAAGAAAAAGAATAATCTCTTAGACATTCTCCCTTTCAGCTCTCAGTGGGAACCACTTAAGAAGCTATTCTGTAAACATCTTATGGAATTTGTCATTTGCCAAAGAGTAACAGAATGTAATACATGCAGCATTTCACAGCATCAGTCGTGTACTGCATATTATTCTGAAAGTACATACTTAGCTTTTTAATGAAAGACTTTACTTTTTTCTTTTATAGGAATATATTTGCCCCCGATGTGAATCAGGCTTTATTGAAGAAGTGACAGATGATTCCAGGTATTGTACAAACTCGTGAGTAAATCAGGCATTCTGTTATCAAAATTATTTTCTCTCAGCATTGACTGAATGAATAGGAAGGAATTTGTTTTGTAACTCATACTCTCTGCTTAGAGGAAGATGGGTGAGTTTGGAGAGGGAGAAAAGTGGCATAGGGAAGAAGAAAAATCGGAACATTTGGAAACTGATGTTACAGTGGATGTGATGAGATGGATTGTTTCTGATCTTGTGTGGCATTTCTTGGTAACCTATATCCGTAACACAATAAATCTGGTAAGTTTTGATTTATTTTCTGAGACTTGATTCTTTTAGATTATTGATTACTTTTTAGTGACCACTCTGTTTGTAGCTAAACTGCAGTTACACCTCCTTGGTGGGCTGAGAGTGACATCTGACACAGATATCTAATAAACAGGATATTTTCTAGCCAGGGAAATTGTTATTATTCTCCCTTGAGGAGGCCTTGAGCCCTTGTTCTTACTGGAATTATTACCAACAAACATATGCCATCTTCCTACTGTAATATTAATGTTTGGATTTGTAATGCTTGAAATTGGCTCTCATTGGTCTTAGTAAAGGTATAAAACTTATAAAAAGGGGAAATATTTCTTGAAATGATTATTATATATTACTTCTTGGTTAATATGAACAAAACTATAAAAACCTAATAAAAGTGGAATAGCAGTGATAGGATGGCCTTTTTGGCTAAACATAGTGGCACATTTGTTTATTTGTGGCTGTATGGTTAAACATTAGTTGGACAGTTGAAGTACTGACTGGATAAACATCTGTATTCTGAAGCTTTTCATCTTGATTTTGGAGATTTTAATGGCAGTAAATAATTCTTTTACTGTTGCTGTTGGCAGAATCTAAACTTGAAGGTCCCTTCCACAACCAGGAAAAACTACACATTTTGCAGTATGTACTATTAGTTTAACATTATCAATGATTGATGATTTTATGTATGAAAGAGTTGAGGCTTCTGGGGCTGTATATGGCATGGGATCTAGTTTTTTTATAAGCACTTAAATGTTGATCTAATAATCTCAGTTTTAAATACACAATATCAACTAAATGTGTAAGATTAGCATGATAGCAAAATTAGCAATTGTGTGTGTCATGGAGAGCATGCTAATTTAGGTTTTTTTTTGTGTGTGCTTATAGTCGCATTAAATAATTATTTCAAGTACTTAGGCTCTGCATGTATTAAATAAAAAGCACATTGGTTGTTGGGGGACAATTAATGGCTATACTTTCTCTGGTTTTAAGTAGTAATTCTAGTTTCTTTAGGCCTATATACAAAGCACAGTCACAAATGAGGACAGTAACTGCAGGGTGAGTCTATCCCAGCAGGGAACTGTGAATTCTGTGGATCCTGCTCTCATTTGACATAGTAATTCTTTAATTTATGCCTGTGTAAATTAAAGGTTGTCTTGTACAGGTGCTATTGATAGCACATCCTGCAATCCAAAAATAATGTCTTTTGAAAGATTAGTTTTTTAAATGGTTGAAGAAATCTTTTTTCTTAACAGTCATTGTCTTTGAAGAAATCTTTTTTTATCAACAATCATTGTCTTAGAGGCAGCATGATGTTTTCTTCAGCAAAGTTAATAAACATTTGCAGATTTTAATACTTACAGTAGTAAGTAGTGGATGATAAAATCTAATGAGGAAATCTTTACATGTAAATATTGGATAATGAGCCCCATCTGCTACTAAACATTTATTTGGAGGGGCACCTTATAAATTTTCTGAAACTTTGTAACATTTCTCAGAACAAGGGTTGTTTTTATTATCCCTTCTCTATGATTAGCCCTATCACCCTTAAAAAATACTAAGGAATTTTAAGGAAAGGGGAGATGCTGATGGATTTTAAAGGGGAGCAGAACCCCCAACTGGCTTTAATTACCAAGGGTACTGGAATCCCTGAAACCATGTAGTAAAGGCAGGAAACAGCCTTGGAAGCCTGTCTAGGCTTGAGCAATGAAGTGGATATATACTGCCTGCCACTCATCTTTTAAAAATTATGTGGTAGTTTATTTTCTTATTTGGCATGGATTATAGGGTACTTTTAGGTTTGTTCTACATCTGAAGTATTTTTTACAAGAGCATTTTAACTTCTGAAACAAATATAGGTATTAAATGATTTCTAATGAGAGATTAAAATAGCCTGAGAATGAGTAAGTACATGGAGAATAGCATTTGCTTTGCTGTTTCGCTTTTGATTCCTGACTAACCAGGGTGTGTGTTTACTCAGTAAGCTCAGCACAATGTCTGGATTGGTATTGTAATTCTGAACAGGAAAGCTACTTACTGCAGCTTTCATTAGGGTGAGTTGCATATGTTTGTGCCCTTACCTATGTCTCCTGAAGTAAAAGTTGTATCCAGCGGTTGTTGTGGTTCTTTTTCCATTCCCTTTATCCCAAAGCCTTAGCCTGTTTTCCTCTCTTAGCAGATTTCATGGGAACAGTATTTCTCCCTGTCTTTGGGAATAGGCAGTTATTTTATTGTTTACACATGTGATACTCATTTTTTAAGTTAACTCTTAATTTTCAAGTTATCAATATAGAATATGATATTACAAGGTTTTCAAAAGTGATTATAACAGAGGGGTCATGTAACAGTCAGGGCAGATTGCTGAGAAGAGGCAGGAGTGGGGGAGATAAACCCCTAGGCAGAATTGAAAATTAAAAGTGCTTTCCCTCTCTGTGAAGGGAGGGGCTGCTAAGCTGCTTGTGACTCAGCAGAAGGGAGCTTGTAGAGCATGCAAGGTTCAATACTTCTGCCTCCTTGTGCAAAACGGCAGCTGGAAGAGGGGCAAAGGCAGACATGGCTGACATTAGCCCTCATGGTTGAAAAGGTGGACACTCCCATAGGCTTCCCACACAAGAGGGATTTTAGAGGAGGACTTTTAAACCAAAGGCGGGCAGAAGCCTTGATCTTGGTGAGCGACAGATGCAGAGACTGCTTGGGGCTTAGTGCCCACATGTTTGGGAGGCAGCTCCTGGAAGTGGGAGGGTCCCCACACCAGGATGGGTACCTTGCTGGGCTCCAGCCCTTTAGACACTGTGACCCTGTGCAGGACGGCGTTTGGGTCCTGGACTTCTTCCACTCTCTCGCCCTGAGAGCACTGTACAGAGGCTGAGAGCAACACAGAGACATGACCTGGGAAGTTCCCTGAAAATGGACCTTCCCTGGCATGGCTGTCTGGAGTGATCTGGCAGCACACCCCAGACCCTGAGAGAAGGAGAGCTATTGTGAGACAATGGTGACTGGAGGGGGCGGGGGGAAGAAAGGGAAAATAAACACTCTACATATACTTGTATTAATAAAATGCAGTCTTTTGGGAGGGGGTAGTATTTATACCAAAGAAATCAACAAACACTACAAATCAGGACCTCCCCCTGCCTCCTCCCAGATAATTGAATTTGAAACATTTACTAGCTTACCATAATAGACATTTTTCAAGTTGTTGTTTTTTTTATATATATAAAGAAAGAATGTCGAAAACTTTTAAAAGTCTGTTAAATGCATTTCTTTCCCTTGGTGGCAATAGAGAAGCACTCAATGAAACATGTAAGATATCTTTGCCATCAGGCTGTTTTTAAACTGTTACTCTTTCTCCCTCCATAACCTGCTCTCTTGATGATCTAGACCATAGTTTAACTAAATTACCATTCCTTTGAGCTTTCCTCATCAAGCTTAATTGTCTTCTCTGCTCAATTTACCCTCACTACCTTTCAAGCCTTATGAAAGAGAGAAGCAGCATTTCTAATGGTAAAGGAGAACCTTTTCAAAAGTGAATTACTTACTAGGCAAGCAAACAAGAATGGCTGGGTTTGACTTGCCTAGTAAAGCACCAGACCCTATTAGCTGCTACTTTGACACTCCTAGGCTGTTGAGTGTCAGAGGGAAAGCAATATATTAAGTCCCTTTTGTTTACACACCAAAAGATTAGGTTTGCTTAAATTCCAGAGGAATTTCAGAAGATTTAAGTTTTAAATAGAAAACGTCACAGGTTGAGCAGGCTGAGAAAAGAAACAATTAAAAATCATGTCACCCCCAAGCAGTTCCATCCAGGATGAAACTTCAAATCATATCATGTCCCACACCCAGTTCTCGGTGGGAAAAAAATCACTTGAACAGAGTACAAACCAATTTTTATTTTAAAAATGTTGCCCTAGTGCTGGCCTTGAGGCTCGGTTGCTTGGAGCATAGCACCAGGGGGTAGTGGGTTCCATTCCCCTTCAGGGCACAAACTTGAGCTGCAGGTTGATCCCTGTGGGGCACAACCCATTGATGTTTTTTCTCTTTCTACCACCTCTTCCTCTTCCTCTCTAAAATCAATAAACAGAATCTCAGGTGAGGATTTAAAAAAATGTTTTTCTAAGGCTGTCTTCTTGAACTTCAAAAGCACATTTTGTAATTACCTATCAAAGGAAACTCAGTATTTCACTCCTCCCCTCATAAGTACACAAACCCTGATAAAATCCCTGACTTCTTTTTATCCTCCTCATGACCAGAATGCAATCTTAAACAAGGGACATGAATTGCTGTGTCTCCAAAATGACAGAAATTACTAAAAATAAAACCAATGAAGGGTAGAGAAAAAGACTTATTTAACTTTAGCTGTATATAATTAAATTCATTTACATGTAATTCAGTATAAAATTTACAAACAGAATAATCAGTTTTAAATTAATATAATTTATTAACAGTTAAAAGTGATTAACACCAGCTGAAGTATAAACAAAATGTTCTTGAGATGGAACCATGCTAATGTTTGTTTCCACTGTGACACCAGGCTCATTTTAGGCGTGGGGTGCAGTTCCTGCCTAAAAAGTTCTCAGAACATCCTTCTCTCCACCCTGACTGTATCCATAGCACTGAACCCTTCCCTTGGAGGGGGCTCCCTTTTCTCTGCCAAGCAAGACCAATTCTGCAGTGCCCTTCCCTACCTCCTGGACGAAATTGACATGCCTTTCTCTTGCTCCCAGCTGGCAGCACCTGCCTATTTTGCTGTGTATAGTGCACACTTTTTGCCCACATTTTTGAGGAAAAAATAAGGATGAGCATTATACATGGGTAGTACTAATTCTGTATCTATATAAATGTTTTTAATTCTTTATTTATATTTGTGTGTTAAAAGTGTAACTATAGAAAGCAATAATGATAATCCATGTGCAAAATAATACCCTGGAATACAAAAGTGGGTTTTGTTTCTAAATATAAATAAATAAAACATTGAATTAAAAAATTAAAACGAAAGACTTTTTTTTTGAAAGTTTGGGCTAAAAATGTGGGTGTGCATTATACACAGCAAAATACAGTATCTCCATTCCCTCCCCGCAAGTCTGTCAAGGGCTTTCTGTGGTGCCCAGCAGTGTTCTGTGTGTATTACACGTTAACTTCAGTTATCTTCACCACTTCACCACTACCCTATTGTAAGTGCCATTATTATTCTCACTTTATACATAAGGACACTGAAGCACTGAGAGGCTGGTGCCTGAAAGTCACTCAGCTGGTAGATGACAGAGCAGGAAAGCTCCGTGGACTGTGCACTCAAGTGCTCTGCCATACCTCCCTGCTGCATTGAGCTAGTTAGCTGTGTAGTTGTTTCACACGTATGGTACTAATTTAACAACTTTTATTTTCAAGTTCTCAATATAGAATATGGAATTACAGGGTTTTCAAAAGTGATGAGTGTTCTGTATAATGTTTGATACATAGTAAATACTCTATACTTGTATTAATAAAATACAGTCTTTACCCTCTGAATTTATATTTATGAAAGAAGGGAAAGGGTTGGAAACAAATGGGACAAATTCTAAATATTTATAATGTAAGGTAGAATTTGAATCAAAGTCAGAATGTAGAGGAGTATGGGGGAATCTCATATGGTTGGTGAGCTCAGAAAGGGTTAATGGAAGAGGTTGCATTTGAGATGAACCTTGAAGGATAGATAGGATAACCAAAGAATAGGATAAACTATCAAGAGAAGGAAAAAAATATCGAGCCCTTTTATAATGTGCTAAATATAGTACTAGATCCCTTACATTGCTACATTTAACCCTTTCGGTGCGGGTGCTGGATGTATCCGGCGCCCATCTGATGACCTGTGTGGACGAGCGCCGGATATATCTGGCATCCAGCTGTGTATAATTTTTATAAATTTTACTTATATAACTGATAGAATTTTATATAACTATCAATATTAAAGTTACAAACAACACTTGGAAAAAAGCATTGTTTTATTAAGCATAGATCTTATATAAGGTTAGGAAAGTCTTCACACAAAGGAGGACTGACCATGTGCTATGTGCGCGTTTTCAGCGTGGCACCTCATACAGCGGGAGTGGCGCTGCGGAAAGAGCGCTAGTACCGAAAGGGTTAATCATTCCCAAGTAATATTAACTGTTACAGTCTCAAATGTGTTTATTTGGTGGCCGACTGGTTTTTTAATGAAACATTTTGAGAATCTTACCTTATTTCTTAGCCTCTTTGAGAATAAATATTTTTCCTGTTTTGCTAAGTCAAATTTGAATTGCATTGCTGGTTCTGTGGGTCCTTCTTCACTGTGATGGCTCCTCTCCCCAATTTATCACCCAATTTATCTTTCCTTGATTTTGTAGTTACAGTTTTTTGTAGATTAATCCACATGCCAGTTAGTCATAATTTCCTTTGTAGATGTCATGTTGGGATGAGTTCTTTTTTCTTATTGGACTTTGTTCTCGTTGTACCATTCTCTGTTTAGCTTCTGGGAGAGAAGTTTGTTGCTGGGAATAGAATCATTCATTTCTTTTTCTCTTTAGTTTTTTAGGTGGTGGTGGCAGCCGGATGGACAATACCACAGCAACACATTTTGCAGAGGTGAGTTTTCTTTTGGGTGTAGAAATGTTTCAGGTTGGATGTTAAAGTAATGACATGCTATTACTTCACCATGCAGCAGAACTTCAGAATGGATAGGGAAAATGTGGGCAAGAGTAGCCCTTAGAATGGTTTGTGTTCTCAGCCACTGGGACTTTGGCACATTACTTTTGGTAAACCCTTGATTACAGTAATAGTCTCTAGCTGTGCTGTTTTAAATCTGGTTGTGCTTTCAATTGTTACTGCTTTATTGTGTGTAATAGTGTGAAAATAAAAAGCTTGTGTTTTTGAAACAAAAGAGCAGGCCAGAATGAATTGTTAGTTATCTACAGGGGAGTTACCATAAGACTGTCAGATGATTTCTCCAAAGAAACTTTTCAGGCTACAAGGGATTGGCAAGAAGTATTCACAGTCATGAAAAATAGGGGCCTACAGCCAAAATTGCTCTACCCAGCAAAGCTATCTTTTAGAATCAAAGGGCAGATAAAGAGCTTCCCATACAAGAAAAAACTAAAGAAGTTCATCATTATCAAACCATGATTATATGAAATGTTAAAGGGAGTTATTTAAGAAAAAGAAGATCAAAACTATGAACAATAAATTGTCAATAAATACATACCTATCAACAATTGAATCTAAAAAACAAACCAAGCAAACAAGAAGAACAGAGACAGAATCATAGATATGGAGAGTGTTTTGATGGTTGTCACATGGAAGGTAGGTATGGGGGAAAGGGTGAGAAGTTGAGGGGATTAAGAAGTACAGATAGGGCCCTAGCTGATGTGGCTTAGTGGATTGAGTGCTGGCCTATGAGCCATGGGGTTGCTGGTTTGGTTCCCAGTAAGGGCCTGTCCCTGGGTTGTAGGGCGGGTACCCGGTTGTGGATGAGTGAGAAGCAGCCACACATTGATGTTTCTCTCCCTCCCTTCAAAATAAATAAAATCTTAAAAAAAAGAAGAAGAAGAAGAAGTACAAATAAGTAATTACAGAATGGCTAGGGGGATATAAGGTACAGTATAGAAAATGGAGTAGCCAGAGAACTTGTTCACATGACCCATGGACATGAACAATGGTGTGGGGATTGCCTGAGGGAGTGGGGGTGCTGAGTGCAGGGTGCAAAGGGGATAAAATTAGGACAACTCTAATAATCAATCAAACATAATTTTTAAACAGTGGTATTCAATAAGTCCATGAACCCTAAACTTTTCTCCTCTATCCTCTGAAAATTATCTCAAGACCTCCAGCCCCTCAGGTATTTATGTTGTTAGATTTTTGGTCAAGAAAATTGGTGAAATATTTGGGTATTGTCCCGTTTTATTAAGGGGATTTTTAAAGATTTTATTTATTTATTTTTAGAGCAAGGGGAAGGGAGGAAGACGGGAGAGAAACATTCATTGGTTGCCTCTCACACGCCCCTAACTGGGGGCCTGGCCTGCGACCCACGTATGTGCTCTGATTGGGAACTGAACCTCTGACCTTTTGGTTTTCAGGCCAGCATTCAATTCACTGAGCCACACCAGCTAGGGCTAGTAAGGGTATTTTCATTTACTTATTGTTGATAGTATTCAGTGGTAAGTTTTTTTTTGTTAACTCAGAATTTCTTTAGTGCATTGGTACGAGACAGATCATGTCTTTGAACTCCCATTTTTATTTTTTTCATTTTGATGCATTGAGAAATATTTAAAATTTATTCTACTTGCTAGTCCTGGAAGTCTTTCTGATTTAGTATTTTTTTTCCCATGTGTGTGTGATGACACAGGTTGTTGCTTACTGATTGTGCTTATGCAGAAGAAACTTTGTTGTACCTTCTTGTGTTAGTTCTCCATGGAAATACATTGGTCTGTCAGTTTTATAGTTATGACTCACCTAGAGGAGATGCATTAAGAAGAAACATAAATATATGTAATCTTTTTCCTAACTTGTATAATGCTAAATCTGACTCTTAACTTGGTGTGAGCTATTTCTTCAGGCGTTAAAGTAATTTTGCTGAGCCATAGCCTGTGACTTCATTCTTTAGAGTTTATAGCAATGCCTAGTTTTCTCTCTGTAGTATTCCATTGTCACCATGCCTGAATATTTCAGTTTTCTCATTTTTAAACAAAATATGTTGCATTTTAAAATAAAATTTGTCACCCTGGCTGGTGTAGGTCAGTGGGTTGAGTGCCAGACTGTGAACCAAAGGGTCTCTGGTTCGATTCCCAGTCAGGGCACATGCCTGGATTGTGGGCCAGGTCCCCATTTGGGGCACTCAAGAGGCAACCCCAAAAATTGATGTTTCTCTCCCTCACCTCTTCCTTTCCCTCCTCCCTCCCTTCCCCTCTCTAAAAATAAAATCTTTTTAAAAATTTTTAAGAAATTGTATTTACAATATTATAGAAATTGCTGGGGTTTAAAAAAAGTTACATAACTACTGTATTTTACTGTGTATAGTACAGACTTTTTTGCCCAAATATTTGAGGGAATAATAAGGATGTACATATACATGGGTAGTACTAAGGGTGCACCTTATTATATGGGCAGCACTAAAATGTTGGTGTGCACTATACACGGGAGCGCATTATACACGGCAAAATACGGTAGTCTATATTCAATGCTTTAACAGCATTCTGCTAAAAGTAGGAGCATGAAGCAAATATCATGGTTGCCTTGCCTACAAGGAATTTGTAATTTATTTGAGGAAGAAGTGCAAACACATATGAAACCAATAAGAAAACAATAGTATAGAGAATATAATAAAAATTATTATGGTGTCTGTGTAACTAGCACAGTAGGGAGAGATTAGATTAGGTGAGCTACAGTCTTTAGAAGGCCTTTAGGACAAGAGGTCAAATAACTTAGTGATATGCCTGGAATCAAATTGCCTGAGTTCAAATCTTGAGTCTACCACGTATTTACTGCTTATGTAACCTGGACAAAATTACTTCAAATCTCTGTGTATCTGTTTCCTCATCTGTAAATTGGGAAAAATAATAACTCATAGGATTGTTGTGAGGGTTGAGTTAATACATGCCAGGTGTGTAGACCAATGTGTCTGCCATAAATTATAAATTTTAGCCATTGTTAAGACTTCATGTAGAAGGTAAATAAATCTCTATGGGAAAGGTAAAACAAGGGGTCTTAAAGTGCTGGACCCTTGAAGGGTAGGTAGAATTTCGATGAGCAAAAAGGTGAGAAAATGATAATATTTATAAGCTGTAAGGTTTTATACTTAGGTTGCTAGGGTGGGGGGTGGAAACTTAGAAAATTATGTATAGAAACCAAAGATAATTTTTCTGCATTTTACTTGCTAATTCCAACAAAGGCTTATGTTCAGTTTTGCTGTTTTTCTTCAGCCAGAGCTGCTCGAAAAGGTTATTTTCTATAATTAGAATTTAGTAATAGCTGAATTCCTAAAATACTAAATATATTAGAAAAGGCTTAGTTTAAGCAAAATTTGTAATACAATCAGTATTGATTTTTTTTTTTTTTAGATGGATTTGAGGTGGAGAGAGACTGAGTGAGGATGTAGTGAAGGTGGGAGGAGGCTGCTGGCCAGTTAATGTGAGGGTCAGTGGAGAATGAATATAAAAAATGTTGCTAGCAGCCCTGGCTGGTGTGGGTCAGTGGATTGAGTGTTGGCGCCTGTGAACCAAGGGGTCATTGGTTCGATTCCCACTCGGGGCACATGCCTGGGTTGTGGGCCAGGTTCTCTGGTGTGGGGTGGGTGAGAAGTAACCACACACTGATGTTTTTCTCCCTCTCTTTTTCCCTCCCTTCCCCTCTGTCTAAAAATAAATAAAATCTTTAAAAATAAATGTTGCCTGGCTTATTTCACTTAGCATAATGCTCTCTAGTTCCATCCATGCTGTTGCAAAGGGTAGGATCTCCTTCTTTCTCTCTGCTGTGTAGAATTCCATTGTGTAAATGTACCACAGTTTTTTGATCCACTCATTGACTGATGGGCACTTAGGTTGCTCCCAGCACTTGGCTACTGTAAATTGTGCTGCTATGAACATTGGGGTGCATAGGTTCTTTTGGATTGGTGTTTCAGGCCTCTTAGGGTATAATCTCAGCAGTGGAATTGCTGGGTCAAAAGGCAGTTCCATTTTTAGTTTTCTGAGGAAATTCCATACCATATGATCTCACCATTAACAGGAACCTGATCAACAAAACAAGCAAGCAAGCAAAGTATAGCCAAACACATTGAAATTGAGAACAGGCTGACAGTGATCAGAGGGGAGAGGGGAGGGGAGGGGGGAAAAGGTGAAGGGTTTACAGGAACAATTATAAGGGACATATGGACAATAACAAGGGTCGGGGGTGGAAACGGGGGAGGGAGGCAGGGAGGGCTAGGGTTCTGGGGAGGGGTGGGGGGGAAAGACAGAAAACTACTTGAACAACAATAAAATAAAATAAAATAAATAAATGTTGCTAGCAGTTTGTAAAGAGAGGACATTGTTCTGCTGAGGTCTCTGTTAATCTGAGGATTTGAGCCCATGGCTAGCTGAGGGTTTCATTGATAATTTGAAAGCTTCTGACCATGACCAGGTACCAGTGGAAAATCTGATCTAAGAGTCTCAGCCTAACATAATAGGTCACTTCAGTGCAGTAGTCGCTGTGGCTGCTGCTTTAGATTAGCAGAATATAAAATAGATAGATAGATGGCTTCCTAGAAAAAGAACACTCAGCATGCACAAAAAGATAGGGTGCTCTGAGCAGTCTGATTTATATTTATTTAAATGAAATTTATTTTGGTACAGATATAGCATTATAATGGCAATTTAAAAAGGTATTAAAAATATCTAGGGTTTCACAATTCTGAGAGCTCCCTTTCTCTATACATTTTCTTCAGGTTTCGTCCTGAGGTATTGATACATACTGAAAGATAATATAATAACATTTTTTTTAATGAAATATCTCATTACCTTATTTTACCTTTATTTTTTAATTTTTTTTCAAAAAGTATTTATTTTTATATAGACGGAGAGGGAGGGAGAAAGAAGGAGAAAAACAAGGATGTGTGTAACAGAGACATTGATTGGTTGCCTCTCGCACACCCTCAACTAGGGACCTGGCCTGCAACCCAGGTATGTGCCCTTACTGAGGATCGAACCTGAAACCTGTGGGTTCACAGGCTGGTGCTCAGTTCACTAAGTCACACCATCCAGGGCTACTTCCCAATACTTATATGGGCCTAAGTATAACTTGATACCCAAAGCAGACAAGGATAGTACACAAAACGAAAATTATAAGCCAATTCACTTGTGAATGTAAATACAGAAATTCACTCAAAACACCAGAAATGGAATTCACCAATACATCATAAGCAAAATTGTGTTGTCCTAAGAATTCAAGGTTGAAGTAGTAGTGCAGGATAGAAAGCATTGTAATGACATATTTAAAATACTGAGAAAAAAATACTGCCAACCAGAAATTCTATACTTGGCAAAACTATCCTTCAAGAACAAAGGAAAAATTAAAATATTCCCAGATAAACAATAGCTGAGACAGTTTATTACCAATAAACTTTCCATACATGGAATGCTGGAGGGAGTCTTTTAGGCTCCCTGCAGACCAATTCAATTTACTTTTTGGAGTAGGACCAAAGAATATGCATTTTTAATAAACCCTCCAATGGATTTTTATAAACCAAAAAGAACAACAAACATGCCTCATAATGAGATAACGTTTTACATTCAGCAGATTGGTAAAAATTTTAAAAACAAAAGAAGTCCTATGATATCAAGTGCTTCAGGATTTGGTACAGTCCTCTTCGTGGATGTGTAAATTGGTACACTCACTTTGGAAAATAATTTTGGCATTATCAAGTAAAGGTGAAGATACATAGACCATATAAAGTTGTGCAAACCACTGGTAGAAACTCTTCTATCTCTGCAGCAGAAAACACATAAGAATGTTTACACTGGCTGTGAGTAGTAACAAAAAACCAGAAATAGTCCATATTTTTATTGAGAGTAGAAGAGATTTAAAAGTGTGTGTGTGAAAATGAATGTGTCAATGGTGGTGCCAAAATATCAAGTATACTTCCATAAGCCACTTTCATAATTTACAAGGCATGTTTTATTTCGGGATGTATATACATCTGTAGTAAAACAAAAAAGCAAGGAAATGATAAACAGTTGAATGCAGTGGTTACTCTGAAGGTTGGGGGAGAGAGGGACACAAGTTTGAATGACTTTGGTGATGTGAACTAAAGATGGTTACAAGGGTATATGTCTTCTTTCTAATACCTTTTTATTTTTCAATTATAAGATTAAGACATTTATGTAACTTACAAAGTGATCACCCCCCAAAACCTAGTATCCATCTGATACCATACACAGTTATTATATTTTTTACTGTATTCCCTGTGCTGTACCTTATATCTTCATTAAACTATAAATAGCAATTTGTACTTCTTAATCCCTTCATCTTTTTCACCCACCCCACCCCTTCTCCCCCTCCCATCTGGCAACTGTCAAAGTTTTATCTATGGGTGTGTTTCTGTTCTGCTTGTTCATTTTTTGTTCTTTAGATTTCACATATAAGTGAAATTTCTGCCAGTCTCTGTGTGACTTCTTTATATACTTAGTTGTAAGACTTTGGTTCAGTTAGATTTTAGGCAGTTCTGAGTTTAGGCAGTTCTGATGGTGGTTCTGTAGTTTAGCTGTAATCTTGACGTGGTGGGAGGTAGAGAATGCTGCACTCACCTATTTGCCATTTGTGTTTTATTATTTTTTAAATTTAGTTTTTGTTGTTGCTTTTTTAAGAGAGAAACATCAATTTGTTGTTCCATTTATTTAAGCATTCATTGGTTGATTCTTGTATGTGCCATGACTGGGGATCGAACCTGCAACCTTGGCAAATGGGGGTGACACTGTAACCCACAGGGGTGTCAAACTCATTTTCACTGGGGGCCACATCAGCCTCGTGGTTTCCTTCAAAGGGCTGAATGTAATTTTAGGACTGTTTAAATGTAACTACTCCTTAACAGTTAAGCGAGAGCTCAGTGCTACTGCCGGGTAGAAACAAGGTACCAGGCCAGATAAAACAAGGGTGGAGGGCTGGATTCGGCCCGAGAGCCTTGTGTTTGCCACCTGTTCTCTAACCAACTGAGCCACCTAGTCAGGGCATGTTTTATTTTCTTAATGCCTCATTTATTCTGTTATTTTACATGTATCAAAAAATGTTCAAGAGTATATAAAATATAAAACACCCATTCTATTCTACTGTTGGAAAGAATGAAAATATGTGTGTTCTCAGTCAGTGAAGACCTTTTTCCCTCCATAGCATTTATCCCTATCTAACATACACAGTTTTCTTTTTCTGTTTTTGGAAGGTAGGAGTATGTCTCTTCCTACTTAAAAATGAAATCCATTAGGACAGAGGTTTTTTATTTTCTTACTTTTTTTTAACAATATATGTACTGCTGTATCCTAACAATTCGCAGAAAGTGATTGGGGACATAGTACATGCTCAACAAGTATTTGTTGATTGAATGAATGAATATGTGCGTATATGTATGTATATTACAAAACCTAGTGGGTGTATATGCACAGACATGTATTTAAAGATCTGGAATTCTACACACCAAATTAAACTCAGTAGGGGAATGGAATTAGGGGTAGGGATTGGTCACATCTGAGTGAATAGACAATATAGTGTACCTTATATATTGTAATTTTTTTAATGTAAAGGGAAGGAAACATCTTAAAAATTAAGAAGCAGATTGTAAACTGGAAAAAAAAGTAGCAAAAATCAACATTATTCATGAACCTAAATAGACTCTTTAATTTCGAGAACTGATTTGGCAAGTTATTGGGTTGAAACTAGACTGGGTTCTGGAATGACCTCAGAATAACATACAACTAGGCTGGTAACACTTTTTGTGAGTGTTTATAGGAGGCTATTGCTAGTATGGATCTCAGAAGAAAGGATCATTCTGAAGTTGGAGGGCTGTGAAAAATTTAAGACATGAAAAGTCATGTGCTGAGCAGTTCGATGTCCATGTTATTTGCACATTAATTTTTTGTTTTTATTTAAAACAAAAAGACCAGAATACGTCTATGATTATATACTTGGCTAGATGGAGTAAAATAAACAATGTTCTATGGAACTCTTGAAATATCTGGTGTGTAAATAAAAACAATTTAAATTATTTCAGAAATGATTT
>VMDR010014083.1:0-24025 GCA_007922815.1 Macrotus californicus | reverse complement strand
AAATAAGCTGAGGTTCTATCTCAGTTTGTCTAAATAAGTATGAGAGCTCCTTCGGTGATTTTAAAGTAAGTTGGAAAAAGTAGTCTCTGCTGAGCAGGGACCTTTTCATTTTAAGGGGGGAGGGGCTCAGCTCAGAAATAAAATAGATCTTCATTTGAGCAATGTGCTTAGAGGTAATGCTATGACTATAGCATTGTCAAAATATTAACAATTCCGTAGTTAGCAAAAATACTAGAAACAAAATAATACATGCAGCTTAATACTAATTTTATGAAAAATTCAATAAAAGACTTTATCCAACTAAAATGAGTATTATACATTTAGAAGGAAATATACCAAACTGTTACCTGTGTTTCTCTGGGTAGTAGAATTTTGAGCAGATTATATTTTCTTGTTAACCAACTTTTCAATAATAATGTTTATAGCTTTTATAATTACAAAGTACAATCTTATTTTTAAAGAAATAAATACCTTTGATTCTCTCCCTTTCATCCTTCTGCCTCCATAGAACCTCAGCTTATTTTGCTCTTTGTCATGGATGCTCCCTGCTAAAAGTAACAGTAACCAAGCTCAATTTTAGCACAGTCAGAAGCAGAATGTGCTGGCACTGAACGCTCTCACCTTCTCTCTTGGAGCTTCTCTCTTATCCTGGAAGCCAATGACTTCAGGATTCCCTCTGGGTTTTTAGAACTCAGGCGGGAAAGCCCTCCCCAGAAAAAATGCCCTGTACTCCAAAATGACTTTGCTCCTCCACAAATACTTTCTTTTAACACCCCCAACCCCCACCACCTAAAACTCTCATTCTTCCAATTGCACGTCTCAAATGTCAGGATCAAAGTGATATGTATAAAATAATTTTTATTTTAAAGAAAAATAATCTAGCTACGTACAAGACCAATATTTAATGTATAATCTGTACAAGGCCTTCCACAGAAAGGGTGAACGCTGTCCCATAGAAACAGTAGTGAAGGAGGAAAAAATGGTGAACGAAAATTGAAGTTCTGCTTTAAATAAGAATATTAGCTATGGCTGGTGTGGCTCAGTGGATTGAGTGCTGGCCTGCGAATTGAAGGGTCACTGGTTCGATTCCCAGTCAAGGCACATGCCTGGTTTGCGGGCCAGTTCCCCAGTAGGGGGCGTGCAAGAGACCACCACACATTGATGTTTCACTCCCTAACCCTCCTTTCCCTTCACTCTAAAAGTAAATAAATAAAACCTCTTAAAAAATAAATAACAATATGATCTATAAATTATGCGATGACAACATCTGCTTTAAGAGGAAGTCTAGTGTGGTAACTGTGAGATTAAGCAGAGTAAAAAAGGCTGAAGAGAACTACAAGAAATTATAAGACACCAAGAAAAGAATCATGTATTTCCCAGCAATAGTGACGACCCATTTGAAATTAGACTCATACTCAATTCAGTGATAGTGAGCATGTTTCATGACTTTATTTCAGCCACACTCAGCACTGTGAAGGGAGAAACAAAAGACACGTAGAGTTGGTGGTGCTGGCAAGATGGGGATGCTGTAAGGTTTATTTTGTTGACCCATGAGAAGTATCACTGAAATCAGCATGCAAGCAGTTTGCAGGGTCAGAGAGGGAGCAGATTAAGCCAGACTAGAGTTTAAGGGAACAAAGAGAAGACTCAAGAAAATGGAAGTTACACCAACAATGTAAGTGGCTCAAGGGGAACGTGAGATAGGAACATATGAAGAGGGAACAGTAGATGATCAAATGAGGGCTCTGAACATTCAAGATCTACAGAAAGAGCTCCTTCCACGTGGTAAAGGAATTGAAGGTTATCGGTTTGAACGGACAATTTAAGTGGGAGTTAAGGTCATGGGAGTAGAGGAAGTGGTCAAGGACCCGTGAAGTCAAGATGTTAAAGGGAGCATTAACATGAATGATGGTCAAAGTTGATGGCAGGAAGCCAAATGCTAGGTACTAAAGTCATTGAGAACAATGAGGAAATACCACAGTGTTGGTGACAAGCAGGGAAGAGAGAGTGATTATAGGTGGGGCGCACAGACTTCAAAAAGAAGCAGATGTTGAGTGATGGTGGCTGAAGTGTTCTAAGAGTGGCTTCGATAAACAAACAGCATGCAGAACCCTCCTCGCTCAGACAAGACCGTGATGGGTTAGTAACATAATCAAGGCAAATCAGGCTTCAGTTAAGGACAAAAGCACTTCCAGCGAAAGAGTTTGAGCAAGTGGGAATATTGACTAGAAACAGTTAAGGAACCCCATGGACAATGAAAGGGACCTAGAAAAGGGACTCTAAGGGACAGCTGGTGAAGGGAGAACAGGAAGAGAGCTGTAGGTTCGCACCTGAGGAGATACGATGAGGGAACAAGAACATTCATCCTTGGGATCTCTTGCTATCATTTTATGAAGAGCCACTAAGATTATTCATAGTTGGAGTCTGATAGGACCATTTCCAGTGTAACTCATACTCCTTTTGTAGCCCCCTATTTATTTCAATTATACGTTAGCCCCACGAGTTGTTTTGTAGTTACTAACCTCTTCTATTGAACTAAGACCTTCAGTTGGGTTTTAATTGAACAAGCCTATTTCTATATTTGTATATTTTGAAACAATCCTCAGCTAATAAGTATCTAATCCATATAAGTTAACTTTCACTTCTTGTCTACAGCTTTTACTACTAGAGAATTTATTTCTGTCTACTACAGGCTAAAATGCATTAGGTTGTCATTTTTTTTACCATTGATTTGCTTTTTCTGTGAATGTGTAAGTTTTTCATTCAAACGAATACATCACCTAAGGGTGAGAACATTTGCAACAGGGAGGTTTATTTTAGTTGGTTTCTGTTACATGTGTAAAAGCAGACTGTTCATTTTCTCAGCAGACCTAAGAATGACAGTTTCTTTACTTGACTAAAGTCATCATTACAACCCTTGTGGATAACACTGGACTTGTCGTTTTTTTTTAAATCTTTTCCATATGTGGAGAGGAAGCAGATAGTCTTTCATTTTGTTTTAAGAATATGTGTATGAAGCTAATTCAGTAAAATACGTAGATTTTATGGAGCTATGTAGATTTTGATTTCCATTGCTGGATAAATCACATACAAATTTGAGCACATGAATTTATTTCATTATTCAAAAGGCGGTTATAAATTCGTTGCAGTCAGAACCTCAAACTTTGTTATACCAGTTTCCTGTTTTCTGACCTCTGGTTCCTGCCAGAATAATACTGGCTCCTCTGTTGATCAAGACTTTTGTGAAAACACACATTGGTTGTTGAGGATTTTTGATGATGCTCAGAGGAAATGCCTTAGTAAATACGGACATTTATTTCACTTCTATATCTGCATTCCCTCTGTGTTTGCTAGACTTCACTACTCTGCCCCATCTCTACTCAGAAACCTTGAAAATGCATTTGCTCTGTGCCCTGCTCCCTTTCACAATGTTCTTTAGGTCTGTTTTGTTTTGTTTTTTATTTAAATGTCATGTTGTATGTGTCCACAGTAGGCTGCATTTGAGGGACTCCAGCTGTGAGCCTCCTGAAATGAAGCTAATAAAACCAGTGAATCACTAAAATACTATCCAAATATTTTTACTTCACTTTCTGTGTCAGGAACCAAAAAGAGTAGGTGCTGCTATCTGGTATCCTTTATCCTCAGAGGAGTTTATAAATAGGTCAAATATAGATAATTATATGCCTCAGCTATAATTTCAAACTTGCTGCTTTTCTAGTAATTGCCATTAAATGTGAAGGTTGTGAAAGATTTCTGGAAAGACCACAAATATTTTCTTGTTCTCATTTCTTTCTTTGTTGAAATAGCTCATATGCCATCTGGTTTCAAGGATGTATCATTATGTGCAATAATGTCTTCTGTAGCAAAAAAAACAAAAGCCATAAAAATGGCCTAAGTGCAATGCAGGGCAAAGTAAAAACGTCTCTTGTTCTCTGTAGTTTTCTAAAATAGATGTTGCTTGGTCTTCCAAAGAGGCTTAGCCAGAGGGGTAAATTTCTGGTCCAGGTGATTGTTTTTATGTCTGGTGCCCTCCTTTCCTTCAAAGCCTTTGCTTTATTAAGAGGACACCCTCTAAATCAGACAGGAAGTATTCGTATTTATTTTTGTTCTCTCACAAAGCAATCTTGCACACGCAGGAGAGGATTATTCATGAAGTATTCTCGAATCACAGCAAATTTCACTTCATGTTGGCTCTCATTATTCTACCTTTCAAAGCAGAATTATATTTAGTTTTTTCATCATTAAAACTCTCTGACACTAAACAGCTGCCTTACTGGAAAGAACTATATAATAAAGAATTTTTTATTTTACCCAAATTGGCAGCAAGGGGTTTCTAAAAGCAATTAGATGGCTCCTGAATGTCCTGTTACTTGAAAAGTTGATTTACACAGGGGACCGTTAGTCTCATTTGCATATTGTCACTTTGCTTTCTAACAAGGGACCAAAAGTTGCCTTTATAAAATAGTGAAGGTCTGTTTTATACTCTTGGTGCTAGAAGTAAGCAATCCAGAAAAATTGGAATTCTTACTAAAATGGGAAGTGAAATGGTTTCAGGAAGATGCCGATTTTAAATTTTGTTTATGCTCTTGGTCCTTTTAGTCAGGATGAAGGAAGACTCCAGCTGAAGTTGATGGTGGAGCTGCACCTGGTTTTGCTTGGCTCTTAACGCTTCACCCGATCAGCTCTCTTCTCCCGTATGAGTGTCTGGGGACAGGTGCAATGCATGGCAGGCCTGGCCTGGACCCAGTTCAGGCCCCCAGCATGTAAATCTGGATTTGGGTAGAATGAGGAGGGTGCTAGGGGTTCATGCCAGCCAGGAGGGACCAAAGATGCCTGTCAATGTGGTGTGCCCTTGGGAGGCCCTCCTGCAAGACTAAGTCTATGTTAAAGACCCGGGAAGGAGGTTGGCCTGTTAGATTACCATTTTCTTGAAAGCTTGTCCTCTGAAAAGTGACCAAAAGTTATACCAATTTTGTAGATGCCTGTAGATGGATAAATTAAAATTTTGAATTCATCTCTTTCTTCCAGAACGTTATTAGTCAGAATTATAGAAACTGAGTAGTCTGGAATAAATTAATTCCAGGTGATATGAGAAACATATAATATAGTTTTCTTGCTAAGTGCATTCCACTTGGTTATGAGCAATCTGTCAGATATAAATCCCAGATCAATAGGTCGTTTTTCCTCCTTGCGTCAAATTTTCCCCATGGTCTTTTTTCACATGAAGTCTTTAAGTATCAACAATTCTTATTCTAGGAAACAAACTTTTCATTTCTGGGGTCACGTTGAATTTAGTGTGTCCTTCAGTAGACTGTTGAAAGATAAAACAGGATTATTGTGAACTTTACAGACGTTGAAAAGCCACTGTACACAGCCATAAGCCAAGAGCTTCCACGTTGTGCCGGGCACTCCATGCCTGACCAAGGCGAACAATAGGTTGGATGTTTATTCCAATAGAGGCAGTTATTGTCACCCTGCACTTAGAGTGAGTAGACATGACAGACATTTTTTTCCTCCAGAAAGTGTTATTGCTACTTCTTACATAACCTGGACATGTTTCACATTCATGTGATATTTTAAAATAAGGAATTACTTAGGACACACAAAAATATATTTCAGAGACTTGGGACAAATGTAAGTGATCCAGTATTAATTATTGAAATGTTTAGAAAATGATGCTATGGTACCCTGACTCTTACTGTTCCAGTCATGGATTTTTGTTACACTGAACTATGTATATCCTTGTCGGGTCTCATGGGGGCTGTCAGTGCAGCTCGTCAGCATCTTCATCATTTTCTTCAACACTGTTTTTCTCATGACATTTTCCTGCTGTGAAAGTAGTACCCCTGAAGTGCTAGGGAGCCCCCTCCCAGAGACTCCCCAGACGCATGCCCTCCAGTAGCTTTCAAAGAAAGAACCCAGGACAGATTATTTCTAGACCCTACTTGTCTGAAAAATGTCTTTATTCTATCCTCACACCGAATGGGCCATTTGGCTGCACTTGGAATTAGATTTGTCCTAAGAATTTTGAAGGAATTGCTTCAGATTCTTCTAGTTTCTAGTGTGATCGCAGAGGAGTCCAATGCCTATCTGGTTTCTGATCCTTTGCATGTGACTTATTTTTTTGTTTTATTCTGAAAATATGTAGAATGTTTCCTTTAAGCCCAGTGTTCTGAAATTTTATGATACGTAATATTTTCAGACATAGTACAGGATAGATATTTAGTGGGCTCTTTCAATGTAAAAACTCATGGGTATACATTCTGGAAAATTTCTTATATTATTTGTTAATTTTCTCTCCATCTTCCCTAGTCTCTCTGGAATTTGTGTTGTTATAACATCAGAACTCCTACCTGATGTTCTGATTTTCTTTTGCCTATTTTTGTTGTGCTTTCTGCAGACCCCTTCACCTTTGTCTTCCAAATATTCTGCTGAATTTACTTCTGCTGTCCTATTTTTTTCAAGCCTTCTCCCTCACTCCCTAAAATTTTTATGGCATTCTATTCTGCTTCATGAATGCAATAATGTCCTTTATCTCTTTACAGATATTAATCATTTCAGGGGTTTTTTGAGGGAAGGTTTGTTATTACTGTTTTTAATTTAGTTTCCTTCCTTCCTTTCCCTGCATTTTCTCTTTTCTTTCAAGTTCCTTTTTTTCTCTTTATTTATTTGAGCTGAATTTCATGTTTGAAGCTTTGCTTTAAAGTCTCCCGACCTCTAGCACTGACAAGTTGAGTGAAAACTCTGTGATTGATTAGGGTTTGTCAGCTGGTAGGTGTTACCCTACAATTAAACCAGAACCCCCAAGTGCCAGCATCTGCCGGTCTTTTTTTTAAGGTTGATCGGTTTCTCCCTAGGGAACAGTATTCAGTCTCCTCTCTTGGGTGAGGGTAGGCAGGGCAGAGGCACGTTTGGCAGGCAGCACTTGGGAGCTGAGCGGAGGAAAGGACTGGCTGTCATCATTTAGTGGATATAGTCATTTAATTCCTTATCCCCATCCTCAGCGTCTTCTCTTGCACCTTCATTGTGTTGTACTCGGTGTGTCTGGGTCTGAATGATGCTGGTTCTATGGCTTCATGATACAATCTTCCTGTCTCCTTGAGGTGAAGGAGGAATGGTTGACTAGCTACCAACGAGTGGGGAGTGGAGCTGGCCGACCTCCTACAAACTTTCCACCAGACCTCTTGTATTCAGCATTATGCCTCTCCTCCAACTTTAGAAGAATCTAAAGGTCAAGGTTTCAGTTGCTCACATTAGCTTCCCTCTTGCTGACCTCACTTCCTGTAGGCACTTGGCTTTCCACTTTCCTCTCCTGCTCATTGACAACTCATCCAGTCCCTTTTTATTCTAAGGAGTATACAGTTTTTCACTCCTTTACTCTTGACCTTTTTTAGGATTTAAGGAAGGGACAAAAATAAACACATCCATTCAATCCACCATTTGTAAGTAAATACTAATTTGTGACTTTGGAACTTGTTTTTAAAGGAAGATTCTTTCCAGCCTAAGAGAGCGATGGAGGACAGAGATAGAATCTCTTCCAACCCCAAGCTAGGGGAACTTGGATAAACTTCTCAGTGCCCCTAATTCTCGTCTTCTCCTTCAGTAAAAAGTAATTAAGACACTACTCACTTCACAGGCTTGTGGTCATACGAGATAATGTGCCAGCACAAAGCGTTCCTCAGGACAAATGCTCATCTGATAATGCCTATCGTTCTGTTACTATTAAGAGAATGGTAACAATGTACCCTTAGATGCGTGACCACCCATATAGAAAAGTTCTGACATGAGCAACTTGCAAAACTTGCAAAATACTTCTCTTGTTATTCTTTTTTCTTTTTCCACCTTAAAAAGATGGTAAGGAAAAAGAAAATATGTATAGAAAATCACTGACCAATGGGGGGAAGTTTTTGTTTTCATTCGAATCACCCTTCTGTTCCTGGAAATTACAGGTATGAGCTCTGGAGGGCTGAGTATCAGAAACGGGGGTGGACTGATGGCGAGGTGAGGTGAAAGGCTATGAAATGGTAATGGACAACTTGTTCTGTGCCAGCTTCTACACGTGGTCACGCACAGAACGGTTATGAGACCCATGGAAGGAGTATTTTGTGAGGCCTGGCACACACTGATGGCTGAAGGCTGAAAATGCACACTTACTTGTCTCATTTTCTGCTCTGAAGAAAAAAGCATTTTATTTTAATAAGCAACTGCGATGTCATTTGGGCAATGTTTTTAAATTCTCCAGGGCCTATATACAGCTCTTCCTGTGACATAGAAAGGTACAAAGTGAAACACCTAGAACTTCCATCCAAGTTTCTGACATTGGAGAATTCCCTGCTCTGCAAAATTATGTGTACGAAGAGTTTCCAAAGAATTTCTGCCACTCCTGGTCAATTCTTTTGGAGCTCCCGCTTTCCCATTTCCTGGCCAACTAGCATGTAATTGATTGATTTAGAGTCAGTGCTCAGTTGTAAATAACTTGGAAAATCAATCTGAGATAATCTAGAGAAGGCTTAAACCATTATATGCAGAAGAAATATAATGTGTATTGTTTGGGATAAGCCTAGAACAACCTGAACTGACAGGAAGTCTAGCTGCCTTGTCTTGGAGAAAATCAATCACTCCTCCACTCTTTTTGCTCCTAGGCCAGTAAACATCAGTGGATGTTCAGAACAATGCAGGACCTCTTGGAAATGTTATTTAAGGCAGGAACATTAAGGCCAGGGAAAACTCAGAAAAACATCACCCCTGAACAATGTCTTACACTCCTACACAACCAGCCTACCCACTGAGTTCAAAAGATGGGTCAAAATAGTTATGTACTCCTCTCATTAAAAGATGAACTACCCGTTCCATGAAGCCTATCAGGAAGCCCTTCTCTCCCCCCCACCCACTGTCCTCCTCCCCGGCCCTCCTTCTCTCCATCAGTTCATTTAGTTCATTCAGTACTTACCCCTGACAGCATAACCACCCTCCCTCCTTCCTTCCCCCACCCCTCATCCACCCCAGCTGCCAGTGAGAAGGAAGGAGGATATTTAGAAGAGGTCTTCACTTTCCCAGGGAGAACAGCTGTAAGAAAGGAGACCTCACTCTTGCTCATATCAACCACCTATTACAGTAAAGTTAAAATACATTATTATGTTAACAAAGCTGTCTCTTTTATTCATCCAGTCCTTTCATTTGTATTATATTGTGACCAGAAATGGGGTGTCAGAAAGAGATTGGGGGTGGGGGCCAAAAAGCCAGTCATACTTTAAAACTCCTTTTCTCTCATTTAAAACATTTTTCTATCTCTTCCTTTCATTTCAATTGGGTACTTATTTTGGGTTCTTCTGGTAGACTCCTGCATTGTATATACAATTGACAATCATTGGGTGGAAATCATGTGAAGGGTGTGCCTGTTTTTGTTTGTTTTGTTTTGGGTATCGTTTTCGGATGGGAGCAGTGGGTTTTAGCTGGGTCCATGTCTCTGATGTTGCTGGGAGTGTCTCTTCTGGGAAAGTAGGCATTCAGATTCTGACTTTCTCTTTCCCTGTTCCTCTACCTCCCACGTTCGCAAATGACTGTTATTACCACTAGGTGAAAAGCAAAGTTACTCCTACTGATAGCTGGACATTTCATTAACATTCCATGGGTTACCAAACTTTACCAAAGGGAGATAGCACAGAAAGACCCAGAAAGTCTCTAATGCTATGGTATCAGTGGAATGAGCACTGCTATTAAAAGTCTGCCTGTAAAATCACATTTTAATTTGACTCCATTTGTTGCCTCAGTTTTTCTTTCATTTTTCCTTTCTCAAAAAATGGCATCATATTGAGAATGTAAAATATTTGCCTTCATAAATATACCCCCTAATTTTTCTGTAAATACGTATACATATATAGGTAAAACACACACACACACGCACACACACACACGTACACATGTACACACACATGAGTGTATGTGCGTCGGCAGCCCAGGCCTGTGTCAGGAGCTCGGGGATGTCTGGGTGCTCTGGGAGCCTCCCGGCCTTTCCTTCGCGGTTATAAGGTTGCAGCCACTCACATACCAAGTCCTCACATCCGTTTCCAGAATGGGAAGGATGGAGCAGAGGCAATGTTTTGTGAGGCTCTGTTTATTTTATTCTGAAGAAAATCCTTTCCAGCAGACTTTCCCTTAAGTGTCATTACCACAACTGTGTCTTGGGTCCATTTTGAGTTCCAAGAAAGGATGGGAAAGTGAGTCTCTGGCAAAGGGGAGTGGGATTACATGACTGGCTGAAACCAGTCATAACATTCTTGGGGCTTGCAGAGGGCTCAGTATTTAAAGGATCTCCATCCATTATCTGGAAAAAAAAAAAAAAAACATCAGAATTCAACTTGGGTGGAACAGGATGGCTGTTAGGAAGCTAACAGTGCAATATCATCTGCCACAACATGTTTAGAAACATTCACAAAGGTTGGCCCTCAAGTTCATTTTTTCAATTACTGGTGACCTCAGTGTCAAAAATGTGCTGACAGTTGGGAAGAAGAGACAGGGAGAGAAAAGCAGACCATTAGAAGAAATAGCAGTGGGGGGAGGTGAATGGTTACTAACGAGAAGTAAGAAAAGTTCAAAGATAGAAAAGAAGGAGCTTAATCTGATTGTGTTGAACAGAGTGAAGAGGACTTGTCTGTGTGTGTTCTTCTGAAACTTCATTTTTTCCAAAGGCAACTTTAGGTACCTTTTAGAGCACAACTGGAATATGCAAAGTGATGACCATGTTTGTAATACTGGCTATGTAAGATTTTATGCATGAAAAATAGAAGCACCCAGACTTCATCTTGCCTGCAAAATGAATGGGGCTTAAAACATTGGGTGTGCTTATCAATAGTCCCCAAAATAGTAGAATGCAGGTTAATTAACAAGATGCTCAACCTTTTAATGTGATCCAAAAATCGTGGGCATAAAACCTATTCAGGGTCTTCCTTTTTAAAAATTTGTATGCAAGTAACAATATTTTTGAGTGCCAGACAGAGAAGATACCTGTAGAGTGTGAAGCTGAAGAAAACACATGAACAAGACTAAGGCAAATTGAAAGAAGGTTCTTGGCTGTGTGAGTAGCAAGGAGTTTGCCGTGGATACTCTCTACGTACAGCATGTTCACTTTACTTAAGGGATCATACAAATGGCTGGTGCCAGTTTCTTTCTGAAGACAATTTTCTTTGTTAACAACCCGCCCTGCGGTAAAGTAAAAGCACACTACTGTGTTTTCCCTGAGCTCTTCTCTACACTTCTTTAGTGAGATTCTAGTTATTCCCACTAATGTGGGGCGGTTTTGTCTATCCCAGATATCCCCAGCTTTACAAAGAACCTATTTGATAGAACTCTTTGTTCCTCGTGTCTCAGGCAACCTCTTAGTCATGAAAAAGTCCAAGACCCTGCTAGAGAAAGAAGGGATAATTCAGTGCATACTCCTAAGCCTTCAAGAGTGTAGCTTATTGGAAGGCGAGTAGCCTGCTTCAAAGAACAAGGATAGTGGGATTTTCTGAGATGCTGTGGCAGTGGTTTCAGCTGAGCATAGCATGCACTGCACGCCAACTAGAGACAGCAGCAGCTGTGTGGCTCATCTGTTGCCCAATGCGTTTCCTGGACTATGAAGTCGACTTGGAGGGGTAGCATCAGTGAATTCCAAGCATGGAAAGAATCTGACCACTCTTTTTCATGTTTAAACCACATCACCTTTGTCCTGTTCCTCAATTTTCAAGGCCATTTTGCTTTGCATTTTTCATTGATTCGTGGCCAGAAACTGATTTGAAAAAGGAGAACTTAAAACTTGTTATTAGTCAGGGTTTGGAATCAATTATGCTTCCAGAGTCATTTTCTACAACTAAGATCTCATTTTCGAAAGACACACCCTTAGAAAAATGACATTACCGTGGAGTGGGTGGGGTGGGGGGGACACTTCAAGAATGCAAGATGACTGAGGGAGCCTCTGTGGAAGACGAGAGTACATACACAAAATTTGTGTGTTGCGAGTATCATGAACAGTCCACACATCTGGTCCTTTGAATTGTGTTTCTGTGATGTGAGTTCCCCCTGCCTTTCCATCCCTGTCACCCCCACTCTGTTGTAGGCCTGGACATCTATCACACTTCCAAGTAGCCCCACAACATCTGAGCTGATCCTTCTGTCTCCAGTTTCTCCCCGCATTAATCCTTCTTAACCTCACATGTTCACCCCTACTCCAACTAATAGCAAGTCAATTTCTTTAGTTTTCATCAGTTTACTTTCCTATGTGCATATATAATATTTAAAATATTCTAAGTTGCAAATGACAACCTTAGTAATTATAATAGTTATTGAGCAGAGTTTAAATTATAAAGCTTTCATAGAAAACAAGTAGAAGTCTTTCAAGCACCAAGTCCAGGCAGGGAAAATTGCCCATGTTGGTGAAAATTAACATAGAAGCTTCAGGTCTTCCCACCACACCCATTAAAGGCATCCCCCAAAGTAAGCCATTGCCTAAGAGGAGTGTCCCCACCTACTGTGTGGGCTGCTGTTTCAGATCTGCTCTACTACTTCTGCAGTTAGGATTCTTTCCTTGTCTCCTGACTTCAGACTTGTGGCATTTATTTATGTCATCTCTTCCCTGACTTAGCAGAGATCATTGTTTCAGTTTAAAACAACTCTTGATTTGTAGATTGCATGGGGATGCTTATATAAACAACAGACAGCATAATAATTCATTGTTTCCTCTTAATTTCCGTGCCCATATGAACTTGAAAAAAATAATGCATGACATTTCCAAAAGATCGTTGAGCTTGTTGTAGAAAAAGTATTTGTAAATTTTGTAATTCTACTGGGGACAAATTTCAGTATCATGAGGCACCTCAAAACCTAGGAAACATTCTAAAAGATGTTTTAAAATAATTAGAAGAGAAGAAAAACTAGTGACAAGACTCTCCAGAGCCTCTATTCGATCACTCTTACAGTTCTACATTTTCCCTTTGTGAATGCACTTTAAAAAAAAAAATAAACCTGTTTAATTTCTTCAGTCTAATCTTATAATTTTAACTTTTAGATAGCATTTAAAAATACACTCAAAGTCTAATTGTGGATGTCTATATTTGAGTTAATGATGACTTTTATCGCCCAAAATTTCATCATGCTATGATTTTTTTTTTTTCTGACCTGGAATTGACAGGTAGTAAGTTTCTTTGTCAACCTAGCAGGTGCTTTTAGGATAATTGAGCATGAGGCTACCGGAAAGAACCATTAAAAGTTAGAGTCAGAGTTGGTGGTAGGGAAAGTTCTTTTGAAAGATGGAAAATGTTAATTTAATAGAGTTCAAGAGTTTAAGCCAAAAGAGATCGTCAAGTTGTGTAAAGGGGAAAAAAAACCCTCTGCAAGACTCCCCCAACTGTACTTCCCTTTGAATAGCTCTTCGACGGCCAGTTGTATGAAATTGATACAGGTCCTCCCATTCCAGCGACTCATGAACTTCAGTACAGGGAATGACAGCAACTGCAAATGAGTTTAAGAAAACAGGCTGAGTGTCATTAAAATCTTTTTCAAACGTCCTATGACATCTGTTTTCCATTTTGCTATTCTGTTTAATTAACTTCAGTCTTGCAGAATTGCAAAAATCTTATTTGCTTAAAATAGTATCTTGAAGGAAGTGACCTTTATTTAATAGAGAAGAATGTTAAGTGTAACATGTGCTTGATTAACTTCATCCCAAGTTTAAAATTTTTCCATTGGCTCCAAGATGTCTTCCTCTGTACGGCTCATGTCTATACACCCGAATCGAATGCAGGGTGGTGGAGAGCTCTGATCCAGTTGGTGCCCTGTCATATTTCTAAGATACCAAAAATGGAAGAAATTTTGAAGTGAATAGTGACAATTCAGACAACTATTCTATTTTGCCTTCATCTCTATTGTTTGAGGTTGCTGGCTTCTGAGCAAGTGAGAAAGTCAGGTTCTGAGAAAGATTGCTTCCTTATATTTGTGGACATGTGTGTGTGATCTCTTTGATAAGAATAATTGTCTTGAGAGAGAAAGAAAAAAAAGAGCAATATAGCCCATAAAACCTGGAATGTGAGTGCCTCTTTGCTGAGGCTCAGTGGTCTTGGGAGGTTTATATTGGGCAGATCTTGGAGGACAGACAGGAATATTTTGGAGTGGAGGGAGAGTGGAGAAACCCAGACTAAATCAACAGCTGACTTCATTTTTCTGTTTGGCAGAGCACACAGAAGCCAGTGCCCCAACAACAGGACCCAAAGGCAGCAAATGGCTGCATTTCAACCTGCCTGGCTTCACTAGACAATGCCTCCTGGGTTTCTGGCTTTCCAAAGAGGACATACCCTGACAGTTAGCTGCCTTTGCTCTTATCGCCCAGCAAGCTAACGTGCTCAGCTATTTTGTATGGTTTCTGAGAAAGCACTATGGGTGGTGCTAGACCTGATTTTTCTGTTCAGAGGAATTCATTGGTTTTAGTTTACTACTATTGACATGAGGTCATAGCTTCTCTGCTTCAGCATGGCAATTGTTACTGGTTCCTCCATTCTTCTTGAGTTCCCTACCCAGTTCTTCTTGAACACATCTGTCTTCTTTACCTGACCTAGGCTGGTTTCACTCTCCCAGCTTCTGCTTTTGCTTAACCCCCAAAGGAGGCGACTTTAGCTGTCTGACCTTGGGCTTAATGTTGCGGCCGGATTTGTCCTAGAAAAAGAAAAGATGTATTCGAAAGAAGTCATTTGGCAGACTCCCACCCTTCCCACCTGCTCTTGTCCATTCGCCCAAGCAGCTCTTCATGTGAATACCACACTCTGCCTCCCAGGAGACACAGACTAGATGTGGTTGCCCTCTGTGTGCCCCCCTGGCACTGAGGGCTTCCCGTGATAATGTGCATGTCATTACTCTATATGAGCTGTCTTCCCACAAGATTATAGGTTCTCTGATGCCAGGCTTATATCTGCCCTGTTAATCAATCACCTTGGCCTAGCCCCTACCCGTGTATCTGACACATAATAACCACTCAGTAAATATTTGTGTGTTTAATAGGTGGACTCTGTTCATTGTCACACTGAGTGGCATTCATCCATTTGAATACCTGATTACATCACTAGGCTATCGTATTCTGGAGGAGTACCATATCTATGGAGGTATCGATTATTTTTTAATCCCTAGCAACAAGCACAATTCTAGGACAGATATTTAATTTAGTTCAAATGCATTTGAAGTTTCTAAAAATGGGGACACTGTAAATTTCAGGTAAAGACTTTAGCGATGAAGTGTCTTATCCCATCATTAGGAAATCCTGTGAGAAGGCACTCCTTTACCGCAAATTCCACTCAACTTACAATGATAGAACCCCGGGTTTTACTCAGTTCCTCGTAGGTGAGTGGTACCATGATTTTAGGTCTGCAAGTAGCTCAAAGATAAATGTAGAACTTTGACTGGAGCTGGTCACTCCAATCTCCGTTGTGGACCGAGTTTGAATAAGGTTGCTGACTAGACCTTTTAACTTGCTGTTCTTGTTTATTTTCTGCCTGTTTTGTTTGTTCAGGTCTGGCATGGAGCCTAAAAATAAAAGCTTGCTGGCAGTTTGACTTTCACTGTGATTGGGTTTTGCAATCTTTTCAAAACACCCTTCAGGAGACCTCCATTTATCTGTGGACATCTCGTGGATCTTCCAAAATAAACACCATAAATAGGGGGAATTTGGAAATTTCCAAATTGTAACATATGGGAACTTGCTTCCTTTGTCTGAGAAGTCTTCACTCCAGATAGAGGGGAATCCCAGAGGAAAAAATAAGTCTGAAAGCTCCATGGGGTTCTCTGCCTCTGCTCTCCCTGGCTAGGGGGGTAGGAGGGGAGAGGAACCAGATGTCGGAAGCCAGGGAAGGCCTCTCCCCTATAACAGCTCTCAACTCAGAGGACCGGACTCTGAGGCAGTCACCCCTGGAATAGGGACCAGTGGGATGGAAGTGTCCCTGTTACATACAGTCAGTCCACTTTTCTCTGTGTCGTGGTCTGTCTACAAGGTCCCTGCACAACAGCCCACCACAATCTTAAGGTTACAGACAGACTCCTCTGACTTCTCCAAGGTATACAACAGAACAAAACAGAGCCAAGGTGAGGCCTTAGGGAAAACAGAAGTACAATCTCATGGTCTTCCAACCATGGACCAAAGGATTCATAAAATTTTAAAGCCAAGGGGAACCTCAGAGGTCACGTGTTCTAACCCCGCCATTGTTCTTGGAAACAACCATAGAATCTAAGTGACGTGGCAGGTGCGGTCGTGTGGTGGTAAAGAGGACTGTGGAGGCTATGGGGTGGGCATCCCGGTGAATCCTGATCCTACCTCATTATTCTGTCAGTGACCTTGAGCAAGTCATTGGCCCTCTTTAAGCATCAGCCTTATCTATAAAACAATATAGTAATAGCACTTATGGGACTATCGAGATGATCGCATTACAGAAAATTCATGGAAAGCACTTAGCATAATGTCTGTTGCTCAGTAGTTGACTAAATTGATAGCAACTATTTATCATCATTGTCATTATGATCATCGTCACCATCAAAGCCAGGGCTCAGGACCCACGTCCCCCAATTCAATGTTTCTTTTGAGTCATCTCCATGTATTGTTAACACTGCATCTGGCACCCCATTCTATCCTACTTAAAGAGCAAACAGTGGTGAAATCATTAGTTTAGAGATTAGAGACACGGGGCAAATAATGATGCATTCTTTAAAAAACAATAAAACAGTTCAGAGAATCAGGATAATATAACAACCTAAATTTTATTTTAGATTATGTTTCCATATTTATATTTTAATAACATCCTTTTAGAAACACAATTTCTAATGCATGAAGAAGTACGTATTAAAAAGAGTTTTCTCCTGCTTACTATTTTCCTTCCTTTCTCATTCCCACACTGTCACAGTGAACTTTCATAATTGCGTACCTTCTACTTACAAAATTCCACATGATTGCTTTGGTAGTGAAAGCATCATCCATGCAAGAACTGCTTGTGCTGTTTTGCATGGGATCTAAGCAATCCCAAGGAACTGGTTACCTTTGGAGAAATGCTAAGTTCTGTGTGCAGGAGAGAAGAGGAAGGTTGAATGAAACTTTTCCAAATTAATTTTTTTTTGCTGCTGTATGTGCTCAGGAATGTTAAGGCTGATCCCTCAGATTCGGTCATTAAGCTTCACCCCATCATAAGTGCACCAAGATTAGAAAATCATGGATCCAAAATAAAATCCAATCTGTGCCCCTACCTCATTCTGGCCCATGGAAAGTCCCGTTTTCTTCGCTTCTCTCTCCACTTTCACCAGCTTGGATCTCCTAGTCCAATACCATGTCCTGATACAAAGTATGCATTTGTGAAGTCTAAAAGCCTGCTTGGATTATCAGACCACCCTAACCCAACTATTTCCTTCATGGAGACCTGGAACCCTAGCGCTGGTGGTAAAGCCCGAGAAAGAAAACTCCTGTGACACAAATCATGGAGCCCACGGGCCAGAGACAGCGCTGTGCTCATTCTCGCTTTTCTAGCACCAGCATGGTGCTCGGTGCAGAGGACATTTCAATCACTATCTGAACAAACAAACAACAAGCCCTCCCAGTGTAGCCACTCTCTCCCCAGGGCAGAAAAATATTATAAATCTATGGGTCTTGTAAAAGTTATTATTTTAATGGTTTAGAGATTAACTCCCAGAATTAATAAACTGGAGTTCATCCAGATCATGGAATATGACTCAGTTCTCAAAAGAAATGATCTATCAAATCATGAAATGACATGGAAAAAACTTCAATGTGCATTGCTATGGGAAAGAAGCCCATCTGAAAAGGCAGCATACTATATGATTCCAACTAGATGACATTCTGGAACAGGCAAAACTTTGGGGACAGTGAAAAATCAGTGGGTGCCAGGGGTTATGGGGGAAGGAGAGATGCATAAGCAGAGCCCAGAAGATGGGGGGGAGCAGAGAAGGTACTCTCTATGACACTGTAGGGTGGATGCATGTCCTTGCACATTTGACCAAACTGTGCAATGTACTAATGTAAACTGTGGACTCTCAGTGATAATAATGTGTTAATGTGGGTTCATCATTTGTGAAAAGTGTAGCACTCTGTTGATAATGGGGAGGCTCTGCATGTGTGGAGGTCAGAGAAATCTCAGTACCTTCTCCTCAGTTTTGCTGGGAACCTAAAACTGCTCTAAAAAATAGTCTGTTAAAATTAAGAAAGAAATACAATGGTATATAAAATATGAAAATATTTTTAAAATATGAAAATATGTTTTGTATTTTTATGAAAATAGGTCAAAAATAGGAAAATATTAAGGATTTTTAAGATCCTACCTAGATGAAGGAAAACAATCCCAACGGTTGAGACAATAGTTGAGTGGACGAGAAGCCTTTAATGAAAATAATGTAGTAGGAGCATCTAAGAAAATGCACTTGACATTTCTCTGGGTGAGGAATCTGCACGATCAAATAACCTATTCTGGTTGGAGATGTCTCCAGAGAAAACAGTTTATACCTGGAAGCCAGCCGTAAAGTATGTGGGCTAAAGTAGAGTTTATCTGATAAGGAGAGACTTTGAGGGTAAGATCAGAAGTGAAACAGATTTTAGATCAACCTGGAGTCCATTTACTACAAATTGCCTCGGTGTCTAGATAAAGGCACACCATAGGTACTTAATACCAGAGAGCTGTAATTACTATGTATTTATCTTTCGTGCCCTGAGGTTTTTCATAATTGACTGCATGACAGTGTTGGTGTTCCACTCTAACCAGCCAGACAAATGGACAGGTAAGTTGTTACCCCCAAGACACATGGCAGCAGACATGTCAGGGCATTCCCCTGAGGTTGAAGCTTTGGGTAAGGATCCTTCACCTTCAGCTTGAGGGTCAATTTTCACTCCTGTGCAAAAACATGTCTAACTGTTGGCAAGGGCCTAGACATTGAGAGGGGACAACAAAGAATATACAGCTGAGCTCCAACTGTAGGTATTATATTTAAGAGTAAAAATGTAAATACAATGACCATATTCTCAAGTCAAAAATTCAGACAGGTCATGGGAGTGAGATGGCATATTCTAAACAACAGCTGTCCGAGGAAATTCAGGCTATATGGTCACCTTGCGTACAGAAGGCAGGGAAATGTAATTGCGTTAGAAAACACAGATGAACCACCTTTCTCCAAAGCCGTGGGATACAGACTGGCAAGGCTTCAGGGCGTCCTGTCTGTTCGCCTAGTTTTGGGGAGGCCAAGCAGCTTTTCCAAGCTGAATTTTACCTTTTCTCTCAGAGGCTTTTTAGAGAATAATAACATCTTGTGGTTGAGCTACTATAAATATCATCAAAGGAATCCCAATAGCTTACAAGACTGTAACTGTTAGGATGACAATAATTATTTTTGCCACTCATATTTTGTCCTTATTCCGTGCGTATTCCAGTATCTTGAGTACAAGTCACAACTCAAATGTTGAGAAAAGTCCAGTATCTTTTCTTATCAGCTTCCATTTCATATTCCCACTGTGTTCCATATTCTGAATTTACTTGTAATTATTTCTTCAGAAACGAGAAATATGGATGATGGATGAAGGGACAGGAGAAAATGTTCGCACAATGTTAATACAAAAGCTGCAGTATTTTAGATGATATGTTTGAAAAGCACAGATTGTGATCCTTCTTTTAGAGATCTGAATTGACACAGAAATTTTTAAAAAGTAAATCAGTATAGATCGATGGTTTTCAAAATGGGGTTCCCCCAAACCAGCAACATCATCATTAGCCAGGACCTTGTGGGAAATGCAAATTCTCAGGCTCACCCCAAATCTACTGAGTCAGAAACTCTGGGTGTGGGATCCAGCAGTCTGTAGTTTCACAAACTTGCCGGAATGATACTAGCCACTGATATGGATAAATCATTCAGGCAAGCCCAGTTGGCTCAGAAGATAGGTCTGAATAATATGGAGTGAATGCACCAATATTTTCACACACACATGCACACACAAAAGCTCTCTTAATTTCGCAGTGTATTACTTTTCTACAGCTATGTAACAAATTGCCCCAAATTTAGTGGCTTAAAGCAGCACATATTTATCACCTCGTAGTTTCTGTAAGTCAGGTGCCCAAGCACAGGTCAGCTAGGCTGTCTGCTAAGGGGCCACAGGGCTGCAGCCAAGGGGACTGCTGGGCTGCATTCTCATCTACAGGCCCAAGGGGAGGAGTATTCATTTCCAAACTTTTCCAGGTTGTTGCCAGAGTTCATTTTTCCTTCAGCAGCGGGCCTGAGGGCCCCAGTTTCTTATTTATCATGGGGTGGAGGCTGCCTTCAGCACTTAGAGGCTGCCTAAAATTTCTGCCGTGTGGCTCGTAGCCAGAACAGCCCCCAGCGTGGGAGTTTGCATCTTCAAAGCTCTCAAAGCCAGCAAGAGAGCCTCTCTGCAGTCTGCTAAGACGGAGTCCTATGCGAGGTAGCATAACCACGGTAGTGACACCCCGTCGTCTTTGCCATAAACTGTGATTGAGTGAGTGACTTTCTATCACTTTTTCCATATTCCATTGGTTACAAACAAGTTATAGGTTCCACCTGCCCTCAAGAGTAGGCGTGAACACCTTGCAGTTCGCCATAGGGTGTGTTTGCCACATGTAGAAATTATTTTTTAAGAAAATTGACCACAACTTATTTAGTGTACTTTTTATCTTAAAATGAAGTACATTTGAAAAAGCATCTTTTTTCAAGGAAAAGTAATAATCTAATTACTCACTATAATCTTAGCAAGTTGAGGTCCAAGATGGGCTTATTTTCCAACAAGAAGAAAAATTCAGTGAGGTTAAAAAATTATCCTGCTTCTCTGGCTTTGACGTATGCATCTTTCCCCTGGCCTCCTAGACCCATCTCCTAGTCATTCTTCAGTGCCCTGCTCAAATATCTGTTCTCCACAAAGCCTTTGATGATACTTCTAACTGGAATCCTTTTTTCCTTTTAATCCCCACAGTATTACTGTACTTTGCTGTTCTTTGGGTAGGTTATTTATCTCTTGCATATCAGCCTGTGTCATTTCTGTTCTAAATCATTAAAGTTTCCATCAGTAACTGGTTGTAAGAGAAATGCAACAGATAGATGTGACGGTAGTGAAATCATATTTTATATCTTTGGAGCCATTGCAGTAGCATAATATATGCTAATATTAAGGTTTGTTGAATTATAGAAGCAATTAATTAATATTAGGTGTTTTGGCTAACTAAAATCTATTCAGTGTAAATGATCATGTTAGGAGATAATATCATTAGTAGTAGCTTTGCATTGAGATATCCCTGGGCTCCATTTCTGCTTCTCCAGTTTATGACAGGGTGTGGCTTTGAGCATGATACTGTCTCTAGACCTTGCTTTTCTTAGTTTAGTCATTGCTTAACAAATATCAATACACTGACAATATCAAGTTGGAAGCATTAAAATTTCTTGACAATACCAGCACAGTTCACACAAAGGCAAGGACTTGAGAGTTTTAGCTCAGCTCTGGAAGGAGAACATGCACATGCACCATGTTCATTTGAAGATAGTAACCTGCTGTCAAACACAGACTAAATAGCCCTGGCTGGTGTGGCTCAGTGGACTGAGTGCTAGATTGTAAACCAAAGGGTTTCTGGTTCAAATCCCAGTCAGGGCACATGTCTGGGTTGCAGGCCATGTCCCCAGTAGGGGGTGTATGAGAGGCAACCACACATTGATGTTTTTCTCCCTCTCTTTTCCCCTCCCTTCTCCTCTGTCTAAAAAATAAACCAAGTATTTCTTAAAAAACCATAGACTAAATAGACACTGTATTCTTCTGACTTTTATTTGAAAATATTCTCCATCTTTGGTGATAATTTTTGTGGTTGGAATGATAGAGAAAAGGGAGGGTAGAATGACAGGACGCAGGAACTCTGTTTTAATCAGTAGCGTGGGAAGGCTGGTCATGTTCACAGAACTGAGGGAGGTGAAGTAAGCAAACTTCCCTAAACAGTGCTCTGAGGATTACACAGAGCATTACTAGCCGTTTCCAGTGAGTCAGGCAGGGCTGGAATGTTCTACAGGTCAGTGCTCTGTTGAGCACTAAGTCCCACTGCGTTATCCTGCAGCCTTGCCAAATGTAGGAATTCACAAGGTCAGGTTCAAACTTAAAAGTTGATTGCTGAAGTACCATGCTGCAGTTATATTCATTTCTTGTAGTAATCTAATCAGTTTATATAACTTTCCTTTTTTATAGTTTATTTTTATTTTATTTTTTATTACCATTTAGCCTCCTTACACCCTTTTCCACCTCCACTCACCCCCCAACCCCCCGACCCCCATAATCACCACACTGTTGTCCATGTTCACAGGTTCATTTTCTTTTTGGCTCAATCCCACCACCCCCCAACCACCACCACCCTGAGCTGTCAGCCTGCTCTCCACCTCTGAGCCTGTCTCTGTGTTGCTTGTTAGCTCAGTTTATTCATTAGATTCCACATATGAGTAAAATCATATGGTATTTGTCTTTTTCTTACTGGCTTATTTCACTTAGCATGATGTTCTCTAGGTCCATCCATGCTGTTACAAAAGGAAAATTTTTCTTCTTTTGTATGGCCAAGTAGTATTCCATTGTGTAAATGTGCCACAGTTTTTTTTTATCAGTTCATCTACTGATGGGCACTTGGACTGCATCCAAATTTTGATGATTGTAAATAATGCTGCAATGAACATAGAGAGTCGTGTATTCTTTTGAATCAGTGTTTCAGGCTGCTTCAGATATATTCCCAAAAGTGGGATTGCTAGGTCACAAGGCAGTTTCATTTTTAATTTTTTGAGGAAACTCCATACTGTTTTCCACAGTGACTGTACCAATCTGCATTCCCACCAACAGTACAAAAGTGTTGTCCTTTCTCCACATCCTCACCAGCACTTGTTGTTTGTTGATTTATTGATGATAACCATTCTGACAGGTGTGAGGTGATATCTCATTGTGGTTTTAATTTTCATTTCTCTGATGATTATTGACGTTGAGCATCTTCTCATATGTCTATTGGCCATCTGTATGTCCTCCTTTTGAATTGTCTATTCGGGTCCTTTGCACATTTTTTAATTGAATGGTTTGTTTTTTTGGTGTGGAGTTTTGTAACTTTCTTATAAATTTTAGACATAACCCCTTATCAGATGTATCAGTGGATATATTCTCCCATTCAGTGGATTGTCTCTTTATTTTGTTGATGATTTCCTTTGTCTGCAAAAACTTTTATTTTGAGGTAGTTCCATTTGTTTATGTTTTCTTTTGTTTCCCTTGCCTGGGGAGATGTATCAGATAAAATATGGTTATAAGCAATGTCCAAGGTTTACTGCTTATGTTTTCTTCTAGGACTTTTATGGTTTCAATTCTAACACTTAAGTCTTTAATCCATTTTGAATTCATTCTTGTGTGTGGCATAGGAAGATGGTCTAGTTTCATTTTCCTCCATGTATCTGTCCAATATTTCCAACACTATTTATTAAAGGAACTACCTTTGGCCCATTGTATGTTTTTGCTTCCTTTACCAAATATTGCTTGACTCTAAAGGTGTGGGTTTACTTCTGGGTCTCTGTTCTGTTCCATTGATCTATGTGTCTCTTTTTATCCCAGTACCATGCTGTTTTGATTAATATTGCCTTATAGTATGGTTTGATATTTGGTAGCATGATCCCTCTAACTTTGTTCTTCTTTCTCAAGATTGCTGTTGCTATGCAGAGCCTTTTGTGGTTCCATATAAATTTTTAGAACATTTGTTCTAGTTCCGTGAAATACATCATTGGTATCTTGATAGGAGTTGCATTGAACTGATAGATTGCTTAGGTAGTATGGACATTTTAATGATGTCAATGCTTTCTATCCTCAAGGTAATTAACTGCTTTTCTCTCACAGCTTTTAAGATTCTCTTCTTGTCTTTAAACTTTGACATTTTAATTACAATATGTCTTGGTGTGGGCCTCTTTGAGTCCATCTTCTTTGGGACCCTCTGTGCTTCCTGTGTGTGTGTGTGTGTGTGTGTGT
>VMDR010014082.1:0-24035 GCA_007922815.1 Macrotus californicus | reverse complement strand
GACCAAATTCAACCAAGTCTGTGAGCATCCTGATTACCAGTGTTTTGAACTGTGCATCTGATAGGTTGGCTATCTCTTGGTCGCTTAGTTGTATTTTTTCTGGAGCTTTGATCTGTTCTTTCATTTGGGCCATTTTTGTTGTCTTGGCGTGCCTGTTACGTAGTAAGGGGTGGAGCCTTAGGTGTTCACCAGGGCGGGGCAACCACGTCGCTGTTATGTGATGCTGTATGTGGGGTAGGGTACCGAGAGGGAACAATGGTGGTTGCTCTGCTCTCTGCCGGTTTTCAGTGACTTTTCGCGCTACCCACAGTCAAATTGGGCCCCTCTGGTGCTGATTCCTGGGTGGGTGGGCTTGTGTACATTCTGGACTCTGTGGGTCTCTCCAACGAGCTCTCCTGTGAGTCCGGGAGTTTCTCCCACTGCTGCTCCTCAACCCCCACAGGAGTTTTCAATCAGAGGTTTGAAGCTTTATTGCCTCATGCTGGAACCCTGGGTTGCATGGTCTGTCTTGTTCCCCAGTTGTTCCTCCTGGTTAATCGACACGAGGGTGTGGGACACCCGGTCCACAGTCACCACCTCTCCCAGACGGTTGCACCTTTCTCTGATCCACCAGCCGCCCCGCGCACACATGAGCATCCTCTCCGCCCTCCTACCAGTCTGGATGAATGTTTCTTCTTTAATTCCTTGGTTGTTGGACTTCCATACAGTTCGATTTTCTGTCAGTTCTGGTTGTTTTTTTGTTTTAAAATTTGTTGTTGTCCTTTTGGTTGTGTGAGGAGGCACAGTGTGTTTACCTACGCCTCCATCTTGGCTGGAAGCCTGCATATCTTCTTTAGTGAAGTGTGTGTTCACATTTTTTGTTCATTTTTTTTAAATTAGGTTGTTTTTCTTGTTGACAGTAAGAGGTTTTAAAGATATATTGTAGATACAAGGCCTTTGTTAGATATATATTTTTTGAAATTTTTATTCAGATTATGGCTCTGCCATTGTATTCCTACAACAGTGTCTTTTGCACAGGTGCTGTTTAACCGGGAACTGGAACAGTGGTTAGCACGTGATGGTGCTCAAACATTGTTTTGTGAAAAGCAGATTCAGTGAAAGGTGATCCCCTAGCAAGTATCTTGGGTTCCAAACCCAGTTCGACCAACCCCAGAGCCCCTAATCTTAATCAATATACATTACACATATAGGCATGTATAAAATTGATATGATGAAGAATATTATGTAATATATTCCTTGAAGGAACTCCTGATATAAAAGAGCAGTAATAATAGTTGACATGTTTTGATTGATTACTATATGCCAAGCCCTGGTCTAAGCATTTCTCATTTATAAACAAACAAAACAAACATGAGATAGGTGCTATAATTGCTGCAGTTTATCCCTGTTGCGAAAGTAAAGAAACAAGCTGATGGAGATAGTCACCTTTTCCAAAGTCACCAAGAGGGAGACTGGTGAAGCCAGTGCTGGCACAAAGCATTCCGACTCTGTGGCCCATGGAGGGTGGGATCGGAGATGGGATGGAGAATGGCTCGAGGGAGCAAATCACTTGTTCCATTACCTGACTTTACATTGATTCACTGGCTGTCGAACATATGTCGACTTTTGTACTTTTGAAGGGTCCTTAAACATTATATGTTAAAAGAATTACATGTATTCATTCAGGTTTTGGACTGCATAATGTAAAGACATGGACAGACAAGATTGGCCGAGGGTCAGGTGTAGAGCCCAGCACGGGTGACTGCAGCCGTAGCTGCTGGGTTCTGTGGGCCACTGGCACGCAGCCTGCCCCCGAAGGAAAGTGGTCGGCCCCTGGCCACCCCTGGTCATAGTGCCATTGCTCCCTTTTTCTGTTGCGCCACGTCATTAGACCTGATACCCAGCTATTACAAACAGTTTTTACTGTGCCAGCCTTTGACTGGCCCACATGTTCATGTCTGCACTGGACTGCTGTTTATTACTAAAATGAACCTTAAAAGTCTTTTCTTTCTTCTTTTCTTTTCCCCTAAATTCTAGGAACACATTTCTTTTGGGGGGAGGGGGTGGGGAGGAAGAGAGAGAGGGAGAATGCATATATCTATATCTAAAGAGATATATATATATATATATATGTCTAGATAGATGTAGAGATATAGATTGATGTGTAAAGAGAGGATCATTGGCCAGCACTTTGTAAACAGTCTGGTGCTCGTTTCATTCAATTTAAATATTTCATAGTCATTAAAAAGATATTCAAGTAGTGCTTAGGCAGCACAGAATGTATGAAAATCTGCGGCAAATGACGCAATCTATGTAAACCATTAGACCGCTTCTGCTGCTGATGTGGCTACCAGATGTCTCTTTTGTGAGCTGACTTCCACAGTGTTTTCCATATCACTCAAGTTATTTGAAGACTTGCTTCCTGAGTGTCTCCAACTGTGCGCATGTATGTGTGTGCATAGATGTGGGTGTGCATGTAGTGAAATTTAACCTTGTAAATCTTTTATTTACCTATGTCAAGAAATGCGGAAACCTGGCTTTGCAAATTTTTATTAGCCTATGGCAAGAAATGGATAGTCCATTGGGGGAGTACAGGTAGAGTACATTTGGAAGGAGATAATTTTAACAGCTACTGGTCAAAGTATTATTTCAAATTTGGCATCACAGAGTTAGAATTATAAATTGTAGCATCTGGAGATGTCAAAAAAGCACTTATTTGCTAAGTTAACTCTAGCTAAATACTGCCTTTGCTACATTCTCCATGTGCCTTGCTGGTATTTGTGTCTTTCTAAAGGAGCAGCTGTCAGCTTTGGCTGTGTGCTGGTATCACCTGGGGAGCTTTAAAAACACTGATGTCTGGACCCCATTCGAAGTGATTCTGCTTTAATTGATCTGAGGTAGGGTTAGGATATCAGGATTTTTGAAAGACCTCCAGGTACAGAGGAGGTTGAAGACACTGACCAAAAGGTAGAGGAAGCATTGAAGGGGCATCTCTGACCATGGACTTAACTCTGCCCAAAAGGGATAAGGTGGTAAAATAAAGCCAGTGAGTCTCAGGAGGAAGTGCCTGTCATTTTAGCATTGGAGGGTGGGGCTTCAGTGGTAGGAAAATGCTTGCAGAATGGGAAGTCAGAGAGAAGATAAATAGGATTCCTGGGCCAGAGCCTTTCCAAAGTTTGACAACACAAAAGGGTGAAGAAGCTTCCTCAGAATAAAAGTCTGACCTTGCAGCCTTTCAAGCAGTGTTCTCCAAAGGGTGGTTCATGTACCATGTGTGGTATACAACATGATATTAGGTAGCTGGCAGATAAAATTTTTAGAAATTCTTAGCCACTATGCAATTATTTAATATGTATTAAACATGAAAAAGCACATCAAACTTGTGACTTCATGAATTTATAGTCAGTAGATGAGAATAACTTTTTAAAAAAGATTTTATTTATTTTTAGACAGAGGGGAAGGGAAGGAGAAAGAGAGAAATCAATATGTGGTTGCCTCTCACACACCCCCTACTGGTGACTTAGCCTGTAACCAGGCATGTGTCCTGACTGGGAATTGAACCAGTGACTCTTGATTCACAGGCTGGTGCTCAATCCACTGAGCCACACCAGCCAGGGCGAATAACTTTTAAAAAATGAGTCTATTTGAAATTGGTTTAAATAAAATTATAAATTAATGATTGTAGAGGTGGTATGTGGCAGAAATAAGGAATATGGGATGTGAATAAAATTTAAGATGTTTAGAAACATTGATCCAGTAAAGACAATGCATCTTAAAAAATAAAATAACAGCATGAAGTGCTCCAGAACTCAGCTTTTGAAATGTGAAGTGTCCAAAAATCAGTGTCAAAAACATGCCACAGACCTTGAAAAACACTTTCAGCTGGTGCAAAGACTGGGAATAGACTGGGCTTCAAAAATACAAAGATGACAATTAATATGCTGGAGTAAGTGGTGTTCTCAGTGAAAAGAAAAACCAGGAAAGGCTTACCCTACTTCTAAAAAGGCAAATGATAAAAGATAGAGATGACAGGAGAAGTGAAAACTATTCAAGTCAAAACTATTCACGTCTGATTTTTCATCAACTAGAATGAACTAGAACTCAACTTAAGTCCAACATGGATTAGACAAAGATAAGATCCAACTGTACATCCAATTAAATTCCTGATAGGGGAAAATGTTTGCCTGCAAGATCATTTAGTTGTCTCAGCTCTTACTTTACTTTCTAAAAGCAGGTATTTTTGGCCTCATGTTCTTATCTCTTTTTTGTTTCTTTAAACACAGATTTATCTCCCAAATCTGGAATCTGCATCATCATCATTATAAGGCTTCCAAAAACATAACCCAGTTTTTGATTGCCTCAACAGAAAAGTAGTACCAATTGTCCTCTAACTGGATTGTTCAGCAAAATGACCTGGCCATTTTTTATGGTTAGTTTACCATCCCTGAGTCTCTGATTCAACAGATCTGAATCTCTATGTTTATGTAAGCAGCATAGATGTATCTGGGACATACTGAAGTTTTAGAATGTTGATTGAGAACTTGGAAGTGATGGTGATGAGGTTTTCCACACTGGTCAAGCATAGCTCTCCCTCCTGGAAGCATCTTTTAAACAAAATTATTATAAATAATTTAGATATATACAAGGTAGAAAGAATAATATAATGATTGCTCATATACCTACCACCCAACATAAGGAATAATGCATTTCTAATTTAGTTGAAGTCTTTCTGTGAGCTTTCCCCCAAATGGCTTTGCCTTCTGTCCCCCAGAGGTAATCATTCCTATGAGTTTTTAATTAGCATCTTTATCGAGATAGAATTAATATTTCATACAATGGAAGTCCACAGGGTAGTGATATTCACAGAGTTGTACAACCATCACTGCAATCAGTTTTAGAACATTCTCATCGCCCTAAAAAGAAACCTAGTAGTTATTTGCACTCAGTCCTTTTTCCCCCACCCCACCAAACTCTTAAGTCCCAGACAACCATCAGACTGCTTTCTTCTGTATGAATTTACCTTTTTGGACATGTCATGTAAATAGGATCCTACAATCTGTGACCCTTTGTGATTAGCCTTTTTTGACTTAGCATAATGTTTCTAAGGTTCATCCATGTTATACCACCTATCAGTATTTCATTCCTTTTTTTGTGACTGAATAACATGCCATTGTACAGATAATACTACATTTTGTTTATTCCTTTATTAGTGGATAGACATTTGGGTTATTTTTCACTTTTTGGCTGTTGTGAATAATGCTTCTTCTATGAAAACTTGAGTACAAGTTTTTACGTGAACATAGCTTTTCAGTTCTCTTGGGTGTATACGTAGAAGTGGAATTGTTAGGTCATTTTGTCACTCTATGTTCACCGTTGTGAAGAACTGCCAATCTATTTTCCAAAGTCACTGTACCATTTTGCCTTCCCACCACAGTTCCAAATTCTCCACATCCTTGCACTTTTGTTTTGTCCTACTTGATTCTAGCCATCCTAGTGGGTGTGAAGTGGTATCTCATTGTGCTTTTGATTTGCATTTCACTGATGGCTACAAAGTGGAGCATCCTTCATGTGCTTATTGGCCATTTGTGTGTCTTCTTTGGGAAAATGTCTATTCACTTTTGAATTGGGCTATTTGGGAATGCTTACAACTCATTTATTTTAAAAATAAGAAATATGGAGCAATAAGAGTTTTTTAGTATACATATATTCTGGATGCTAGACCATCATCAGATACATGATGAGCAAGCATTTTCTCCCACTCTACAGACTGTCTCTTCACTCTCTTACAGTGTCCTTGTACAAAAGTTTTAATTTTGATGAAATCAGATTTATCTACTTTTTGTCCTATGATTTATCATGCTTTAGTTGTCATCTAAGAAACTGTTGCCAAATAATCTGAGGTCATACAGATTCACCTCGTCTGTTTTCTTCCAAGAGTTTTATCATTTTAGCTCTTACATTTAGGTCTTTGATCCATTTTTAGTTAAATTTTGTGTATGATAAGAGGTGGTGAGGGGTCAAGTTCATTCTTTTACATGTGGATATCCAGTTGTCGGACATCATTTGTTGATATTATTTGGTTGGCCAAAAAGTCCGTTATGCTTTTTCCATAAAATAAGACACACGTTTCATTTTCACCAATAACTTTTTTGATTTAGATATTTTGAGTATGTCAGCTTCTAGTGGGTAGAGGCCAGGGGTGCTGCTAAACATCTTCCAATGCATAAGACAAACCGACAGCAAAGAATTATTTGGCCAAAGTGTCAATAGTACCAAGAAACATTGCAAACCACTTTTGACATGTTCCATCGGCCACAGCACCTTTTTCACACACTGCACAAATCTTTTTTTTTGCATTTCAGTTGTATTTTTATCTTTCATGTAATAATAAAGCTTAATACCTGAAAACATTGCATATCTTCTTCCATATTCAGTATTAAAATGGCTGCACATAAATTCACCAATTTTTATAAGTTTTTTTTAAATGCATGCTGATATGACAGCTGTCACAATACACCCTAACAAAATTGTTTCAAATGAAGTTAAAGACAACTAAGCACTACTAGAGTCATTGTATGGAAAAAGCATAACTGACTTTTTGGCCAACCCAATGCTATTCTTTCCCCATTGCAATGTCTTAGTGCCTTTTTGGATATATGCTAAAAAAAAAATTGAAATCAGGATCTCAAAGAGAGAACTGCACTGCTGTGTTAATTGCAGCATTATTCAAAATAGCAAAGGACATGGAAACTTAAATGTCCATCAACAGATGAATGGATAAAGAGGATATGGTATATACATACAATGGGATATTATTCCACCTTAAAAGAGAAGGAAACCCTGCCATTTACTACAACATATATAAACTTGGAAGACACGATGCTAAGTGAAATAAGCCAGACACAGGAGTCTAAAGTAGTGAAGGGGAGGGAGACTCAGGGAGGTATTGGCTAAAGGGCACGCATTTTCACCTATGCAAGAAGTATAAGTCCTGGGGATATATATATTATACCTCATGGTACATAGAGTGAACACTGCTGTATTGTATATACTTGAGAATTTAAGAGGATAGATGTTATATTAAATGTTTTTTTTTTTTGAGAAAAAGGGGGGGACACTTTTAGAGGTGAAGGTCACAGTTATGGTATTGTATATGGTGATGGAGTTCCACAGGTACATACTTATCTCCAAAATCATCAAGATGTATGCATTAATATATACAGCCTTTTCTGTATGCCAATCATGCCTCAATGAAAAATATTAGAGACATATCAAGAGATATAATTTTTAATAAAAAATGAATTGACCATAGAGGTTTGTGTTTTTCTCTGGACTCTCATTTTGCTTTTGCTGATGTATATGTCTGTCTTCTGTACTTGATTTGCAAAATTACCTGAAGCGCTTGCTTACTGTACCTACGTGGCCGATCCCTGAGATTCAGTAAGCCTTAGAAGGCGCTTGGAAGTCTGTGTTTATACAGGGTGGGGCAAATGTAGGCTTACAGCTGTTCGTATGGAAAATAACACAATAATTAACAATAGAGAGTAAACTGTGTCCTGTGTAGTCACAACTGGGAACTTGTTTTTGCCCCACCCTGTCTAAGCACGGCCAGGTAACTGTGGTGGAGACAGTGCTTCACAAACATCTACAAACACATACCTCACTAGGGCTCTTGTTAAATGCAAATTTTGATGCAGCAGGTCTGGCTTGGGGTCCAAGACCTACATTTCTAGCAAGTTCCCTCATGGTGGTGACACTGATGGTGGCAGACGACACATGTTAGTGGCAAAGGGCTAGGAGGTCTTCCACAGTAGCTGTGGCTCAGGTGGGCCTGGAATGCACTGTTAGGCTTAATTGTGTATATAAATGCTTTTCCATATCAGTCTTTGTCTTTATTTACTTCAATACTACCAAGATAATCAACTTACCCAGTGGTGCATAGTGCCCTTATATGTCAGGTTTGAGGGACAGTTTTTGAAAAGGCTTCAGGGTTTTAATTCTGGGCTGTGCAGAAAAAGACAGGTGGAGTAAGGAATGCATACTTAACAAAGGGATTCACTGGTTCCTGAACAACTTACTAACTATAATGTTTCCATTTATTTTAATTCTACTTCTTCCCAGAAGATGTCTATTGGCAGGTTATTTTTCTCTTACAAGTGGTACTTTAGTACAGATCTAGAATTGCATCATGTTTTGCCTAAAAATTCATTTAGATAAATCACAGATGCTAGATTACATCAGCTTTTCCAATATCCACTTGGTCTGCCTTTATTTCAGAAACCGTCTATTTTAAAGGATAATGTGTTATTCCTAGAATCTTCCTATTTTTTTTTCTTTTTTTACCTTTTGCAGTTCAGTCATCCCAATTGTTTGGATGTGGAATATCTCCATTTTCACAGGAAGAGCATTTATCCGTTTCCTCTCTCAGGAAAGCTGCTGTTGCTTAAGCACCTTGGTGAGGTTTGTACTTTCCAGCCCTCAGCGTGTGCTAGGCTGTGCCCTTGCATATCATTCCCTGCTCTCTGGGCTTGGTGTCCTAAGTGGTTATTGATTTCCCAGTAAAGGAGTTTTGTAGTTTCAGGCAACTGCAGCTGCTAATTCTCAATGTCAATTTCTAGTAAACCCACATTTTTAAAATGAGCATTTCTTGTACAGTGTTTGGGTGACAGTGGCCTAAGTTAGGAGCGCTCGACTTTTTGTTCGTCTTTGTCCTCCATTGTTCTCTAAATTGTTTCAGGAACCTTAACTAATGGTGTCTTTCTTAGGGGTCGTGGTGATCTGATGCGAAATCTTTTTGGTGCAACACCTCAGAGTGGCTCTGTATTTACCTTGTTTCTGAAGCATGGATTGAAACATTTATATTTTATTTAATTTTCAGTAAATAGTGTTTTCAGGATGAGTAAGGGTAGTCCATGCACATATTTGAAATAGCAAATGTTCCATAAGGGAATAAAGTGGAAATTAACACCCCTGCCAGTACCATTCCTTTCATGGGTTACCCTTCCTTAAAATGGCCTTCTGGCACTCTGCTTCTAGGCTGATGCAGAATCTCTTCAACCCCTACCCTGAAAACAATGGAAATTTCAAGCAATTATATTATCTCTTAATTTTCCTACCCCCATCCAACTCCCAGTTTCTCTACATTCCAAATTTATATATTTCCCCTCAGGATTTAATCATATTTTTTAAGATCAATTTTCTTTTCCAAATTTTAAATGTATTATTTAATTTTTGCATAGGAAACATTTATATGGTGCAAAAATCAAAACATAAAATAGTGTGCAGTTAAGGCTCCTTTCTCTGCCCCCATTTATGAAGTTACTCCTCCCGGAATGGAACCAATGTTACTAATTTCTTGATTACCCTTTTGTACGCTAACAATGCACATAGAAGACACGTGTGTATACTAGCTCCTTCCCCGGTATCCCCAGTGAGGCCTGCAGTAAGCATTGTTTATAGGACACTGCAGATCCCCTGGGCCTCACTTGTCTCTTCCAGGCACTGCAGGGACCACCAGCTAATTCTGGCCTCCAGCCATCATCCCGCAAGTTCAGCCTGGCTTCACCTCATGGTGTGCGTGAGCCGTATGCCTCTTGCCTTCTTTGTTTATATCCAAAGAATTGGGACTTTGTGAGACCCTACCGACCACACACAAATGCACAACCCAGAAACAGGAGAAATTAGTGTCCCGTAGGGCTGATTTTTGACTGATGGGAAGCAAGTGAAAGTTAAAACATTCTTTCCATAGCCAAACTATCCTAACAAGCATTTCTTATGGCTTCTCAGAGGATGGACCCATGAGATCAAGAGAAATCAGTTATTCTGGTGGTGACGAGCTCTGTAAGCATTTTTAAAAATTAAATTTATTGGGGTGACATTGGATAATAAGATCATATGTTTCAAGTTACATTTCTATGATTCTAGATCTGTATATTGCATTATGTACCTACAGCCTAAGGTCAAATCATTTTTTGTCACCATATATTAGGCCCCTTCCACCCCCCATCCCCTTCCCTCTGGTAACCACCACATTGCTGTCCATGTCCATGAGTTTCAGTTTTATATCCCGCAAACAAGTGAAGTCATATGGCTATTAGCTTTTTCTGACTGACTTATTTCGCTTAGCATCATATTCTCAAGGTCCATCCATGTTGTCACAAAGGACAGTATTTCATTTTTTTTCTTCTGGCTGAGTAGTATTCCATAGTCTGTATGTACCACATCTTCTCTGTCCAGTCATCTCTCCAACAGCACTTTGGTTGTTTCTGTGTCTTAGCCTCGGTGCATAATGCTGCAAGGAACACAGGGGTGCATATATCTTATATCTCTTTGAGAATATGTACATGTTTTTGAGTTTTGGGGGCATTTTCATGTTGGACTTTTCTGCTCCTTTGTTTTAGCTCCTAGGTCCCTCACTCTTCATAGCTGAGGTTGCACTCCCTCATAAAGTAGCAACACACAAACGTTTGCCTCAGAGCCTCCTTCTTCATGGCATTTTGGTGGCCTTCAGTTTGAGTTAATTTTGTGTGTGGAATTAACTTTAATTTACCTCACGCTATTCAGAATTGAGATACTTTAATTCACAGTTGGCAAACACAAGGCCCACAGGCAGAATCTAGCCCTCCACCTTGTTTTATCCGGCCCGGTACCTTGTTTCTACCCGGTGGCAGCGCCGATCTCTCACTTAACTATTGAGGAGTAGTTACATTTACACAGTCCTAAAATTACACTCAGCCCTTTGAAGGCAACCAGAGGCTGATGTGGTCCCCGGTGAAAATGAGTTTGACACCCCTGCCATACTGGCCTCTCCTACAACTAGTCTGAAATAAAAAGATATTATTGTATCCAAATGTTGGATTATAAATCTTGCCAATATCACATTTAATTAAAATATATTTGATATTATGGTGGGGATAGAGAGAATAAAAATTTTATTTTTTCTCAGCTGGCAGAAATAGTTTGGGTATATATGCTATATATACTCATATACATTTTTCTTTTTTTGAGAGAAAGGTGAGGGGAGGGGGAGAGAGAGGTAGAGAAACGTCGATATGAGAGAGAAACATCAGTTGGTTGCTTTCCATATGTGCCCTGACCAGGGACCAAACCCACAACCCAGGCATGTGCCCTGACCTAGAATCACACTGGTGACCTTTTGGTTTCCAGGTTGATGCCCAACCAACCAAGCCACACTAGCCAGGGCCACACATAAATATTTTTTAAAAAAACCTATCTCAGTTCTTAGAGAGCTGAGTTTCATAGATGCTTTTCAAGTGATTAAGAGACTCCAAGAAACTTTGTCTAAAAATTTGCTACTTTAAGTACAGAATAGGAAAATCTTCATTCAGAACATAGAATATTGTTGTAAGATACTAGAGTATGCATTGAGTTATTTTTATCTTCAGCAAATCAAAAGTTTTAAGATTGACATTAACTATACACTGAGCAGAGTTTGAGAATTTAAGACTTTTCATGAACAAGAAGAAAGAATTAGCCAGTGGAGGGGTGCTCTTTTCCCTCATGGGGAGTCACTGTTTGCTGTGACTGTCCCTTTTCTTCATACAGGTTGCAGTGAAGGGAAGACTGACCCACTAAGTTATTCTCAGCCATGACCTGAAAACCTCCTTGACAGGGGTTATATTTAAGGTTTCCATGATCTGTTTTCCCGTAGGAACAATAGTGGTATTAAAGGAGGAAGACTCTGTTTAGGACTTTTTTCTTTACTGATTCCTTATCTGACTATAAAAGTAACAGTTTAGAAGATTAGACGGGATAATTAGACATCTCCCTCTTACCTAACCATACTACTGTTAGGAGACTTTTCAAACTCTTCTGCAGTCTTTGAATTTTCAGAATGTATCTTTATATTCATTTCTCTCACTGTTTATCTTCTGCAATGCCTTTTGCCATTTCCAGCGGTCTCTGTCCTTCTGGAGCTGGGAGAATAAAGTAAAATTGCTAACTTCTTAGTGGAGGAAGAGAGCAGGTTGGCTGACATTTGTGACTTAGATTTACTTCTTAGAAAGTAGACTGTGAAGATAGCAAAGGTTGTTAGGCCATAATCAGTCATTTCATCAGGCACGGAGATGTTGGAAATAAATGTACCTAAAGCACCACAATGACCCGCATCATTATAATTCAACCCCTCAATCTGGTATTACACCTTTATTTCTTACTTGCTGACCCTATTTATTATCCTGTCAAAACCAGCCTTACTGCAAGTACATGGGGAAGTAGAAGGTCTCTGAGTACATGCCTCTTGCCATCCCATAGACACGAAGTTCAAATGGATGTTAAACTTTGTGATAAACAGTTGTGAATTTAAATGTAAGGGTTTTTTTTTTTTGTAATGGTTGGATAATAAACTTAAGATTTAAAAAATAAAAGGACCTTTTACTTCATGCTTATAGCTAACTGAGAAACTCAGATCATTTGGTTGGAAATCAAGCTATGTCAGAAAGGTAAGTAAACTCACTTTACCTGTTTCTGTTATCTCTATGAAAATCACATTTGCCACCTTCCAAGCATCATGAATCTCAAAGTTAGAGAAGAAGGTAAAGATTCGTGTTCTAGCTCTTAGCAAATGCCTCAAAGCCAGAGGATCAGAGAAGATGGTTGTATTTTATTAGGAAGTATTCTTATAGATTGTAATAAAAGCTGTCTCCTCATAAATTCTATCCTTGAATCTTTTTAAAAGATTTATGATGATGAAGTCTACAGTGGCTTTCAGTTGTCAATTATTTACTCTGTCAATATAAGAAAGGTCCAAACCTGTGAAGAATTTTTATAAGAGTTTATTTGAGCCAAACTGACAACCTATGCTGGGGAGCAAGATCTCAAATGCTCTGGAGAATAAGTTTTGCAATTTCCTTTACCCATTTGAGATTGAGGAGGGAAGTAAGAAATCATGTGGAGTAGGGAAAGAGCAAGGTGGGGATTGGATTACAGGGTAGTTAACAAGATTAGTGCTCTCTTGAGGGTGATTACAGGTTATTTCAAAGGTATGTTCATTTAGATGCAATGGACAGGGCTTGCTTTAAGGCAAACACAAACCTTTTACTAAAAAGTTGTATGCCTGGGACATGACTACCTACCATGACCTGCCCAGTTAGGAATTTATGATCAGATCACCACTTGAGGTTGCTTTCCATATAACCCCTTTTCTCATCTACAACATGCTTTTTTTTTTTTTTAAAGATTTTATTTATTTATTTTTAGAGAGAGGGGAAGGGAAGGAAAAAGAGAGGGAGAAAAACATCAATGTGTGGTTGCCTCTCATGCACCCCCTACTGGGGACCTAACCTGCAACCCAGGCATGTGCTCTGACTGGGAATCAACCATTGACACTTTGGTTTGCAGGCCCACACTCCATCCACTGAGCTACACCAGCCAGGGCTATAACATGTTTCTTTATGGTGTCATTCTAGTGTCTGTCTGTCTGTCTCTCTGCATTCTCTTCCACAAAAGACTCTATTTTAGGTCAGGTATTTCCAAAACATTTAACTATACCTCATGTTTGGTGGTCTCAGGAAGGTGCTTTATCCTTATAAATATCTCTCTCAAGGTGTGACATCCAGAACAAATAGAACACCCATAGAATCTTCATAGGACAGAACTGAATGGGAATGTCACTGCCGTTAAACATGGCACACATCCCTATTAACAGAACCATATCATACTCTGGACTCATTACATATTCTAATTAAAACTCTCCTGAAACTGGGAAAGTCGGTGTTCACGCTGCCTGTCACTACCAGAACTGATAATTAGAGACAAGGATTGAATTTTTATGGGCACTTTATTCAGATGGCCAGTGATCTGAGAAGACAGTGGGTTATGTACCCTCAAAAACCATCTTAACATCTCATTTTGAGCCTACCTTTTTATAAGGAGAAGAGTTTGGAAAAAAGGTTAACTGGATAAGAGTTGCAGTCCAGAGGCACTTTTCCTAGTACATCTTTTGATCAACAGTTCTTTATACGCATCACTGGGTTCCCTCCCTGGAACGCAGTGGCTCAGATACTGTCTCCATTGTTTTAGGATCCTCTGGTTCCACAAAGGTTGAATTGCTTGTCAACCCCCTGGAGTTACATGGTCATGTATTCCAGTTCCTGGAATAACAGCTTTCCACGTGCATTAATCACTCAAGCCTATCAACTATAGTAAAGGCTAAAATCTTTAACTTTTGAGTTCCCCTATCACTCTGGTTCTTTTTCTCATATGTTGTGAGGTACCTCATGCTGTTCTGGCACATCTCATTTTGGGGTACCTGAGTGCAATAAAAGATAAGCAAGCAAACAAGACAAAAACAATCAAAAGATAACATTCTTTTACCCATTAAATGGACAGCAATGAAAAAAATTGTTGGGCAGGCATACAGGGCAACTTCTTTCATGTGCTCAATGGAAAGGCTTTTGGAAGGTCACTGTGCAATATGGACCAAAATTTAAAAGGTGTATGCCTTTCATTTAAGAACAGTTTTTAAAATGTACTTTTCTAGATATCTGTAAAAAGATGTCTGCACCACTTATCTAGTAATTATTCCGTGAATTGTGAGCATAATCACTCTTTTGCAGAGTCATTTTCTTTTGCTCTCTTTCCCTCCTTTATATTTGCATGGCAAAAACAAACAGCCCCTCTTTCCCCCCTCCCAACCTCTAGTACTGAGTGGTTCCAAACTTTGCACTGCATCAGAATCATCCAAGGGCATATTCAGACAGATCTCTGGGCCTCATCAACCAACTATTCTTGTACAAGTAGGTGTGGGGTGGGGTTGAGAATTTTCATTTTTAGTAAGTAATCAGGTGGGGCTGATGGGCTGGTCCACTTTGAGGACCACAGTCCTGGATGAGCCCAGTCCTTTATGATTGTCACCTGAGGGCTGACAGATTGGTGTCACTATAAATTCATGAGCCCCAACTTTAAACGGAAGTAAAACACTACCAGGAAATTCTAGCTAACTTCCTTTTTCATTGTCTACAGAGAATTTTACATCTTGGTTTTCCCCTTCAAACTTACCTCTTCCTCTCAGAGACACATAAGTACAGTACACACAGTTTGACTGATGGCTGGTCTCGCGCTTTCTTGAGAAAACAGCAACTGCCGGAGGGAAAATTCCTGACATCTTATTGCAGATCTACAAAGCAGCTGGTGTCTGAATCCCATTTGCTCCTTTATCCCTCCTCTTCCGGAGGGAAGTTAGAGACAAATCCTATACATTAAATCCTTTACTTTCTAACCTTTTCCAGATTCAGTTGTTTGTTTTGTTATTCCCCCCTCGCCATCCTGGATTACTCTCCTTCATACACAAACATGCTGCGGGATTTCCCATGTTAAAGTTGTCCATGTAGCAAAAACTAGGACCCATTTGACTCTACAACTCCTATAATTACTCTACTTTTCTGTAGACTTTTAAAGTGAAACCTCTAGGAATTGTTTCCATATACTTCCTCCTACATTCCAATAGCTGGTAAATGTATTCCAGTCTGGTTTTGCCCCCAAATGCCACTGAAACCGATTTCTGTCATGTCCCAACCTCTCAGTCTAGCAGAGCTCTGAGTCCCCTTCTGTGTAACATTGACCCAGTTAACCTCTGCAGAGCCATCTTTGCTGGGGCAGCCACCTCAAAACCATCTCTGCAGCTTGTGCATGTGACTTGTTTTTTCTCAACCCACTTTTCCTTTGTAGTCTTGTGCCTCCCTCTTTGGATGATATTCAGCCATTCATAAACAGATGAATCTTTTATTTTACATGGAGAACAGGCCTTTATTCTGAAATCCAGACTCTCACATACACCTAATTGGCATCTTTACTTGCTTGTCTAATAAGCAACCAGAAATTGATATATCCAAAGTGGAACTATAGATTTCCCTGTGACCCTATACCTCTACCATTTTTCCCTGTTTCAGAACAAAGGTATCACCCAGTTGCTTACAGTCCAGCAGGAATTCTTTGACAATCCCCCATCCTATCTGCTATATCTAATTCATCACCAAATTTTGACTTTATTCTTTTATTTTTCCATTGCCTTTCCATTTCCATTTCCACTTCCATTGCCCTGAATCTAGACCAGCCTTACCACTATCACTTTCCTGTACCTTCTAAGAACCCTCAATGAGCCCCTTTTCCTTCACAGCAGCTAGAAAGAAGGATCTCTTAAAAATGCAGATGAGATCATGTCACTCCCTCACTACTCTTTGGTAGGTTTCTATCACATTTGGAATAAAATTTAAAATTTTTATTTAGCTTCCTGTAAGATCCACCTATCTTCTACCTCGTCAGCCTAGTTTTGGTCTATACTATCTATTCTGTAGCAACATTCATTGTCTTGCAGTTTCCTAAAAACAAGATTTCCCACAAGGGCCTTTCCATTAGCTATTGCCTCTGCTTACATGTCCCATACCTTTGCAATCTGTCTCATTTTCATTCTTCGAGTCCCATCTTATTGGTCACCTCCTCAGAGTGATATAAGTCACTTCCTTCTGTTTTCTTCTCTCATAATACAAATTAAAATTTGAAGGGATTTGTTCACTTTTATTTTCTAATGTATTGGTCCCCTCTAGTAGCTCTAAACTCTGTGGAATTAGAGATTTCAACTGTTAACATCTAAATATCCAGAGTCTAGCTCATTGCATGGCATATGGATGCTCAATAAGTTTTTAAGAGACTGAGTAATGTGTATTAGAACATTGCTTTTAACAGCCAAAAATCTGGCTGCAATGTAAAGATCTATCTTTTTAATGATTAAGTTAGAGGACAATGCACATGAAGCCTTCTTAAAGAAGTAAATTTGTACATGTGCATATGGTATTCATGTTTAAGAAATATTAAATAGAAGAAGCACAATTGGGTCAAGTTCTTTAAGACAGAGCTTTTCAAAGACCTGGGGAGAAGCCATTTCAGGTAGAGCCAGCAGTTTGAGCAAAGCCATGGAGGTGGGACCCAGTCAATAGGGAGGGGTGCCTAGAGAAATTGCTTTTATGAGGCCCATGCCTCACCCACAAAATGCCTTTGAAAAGGCTCTTTGTTTGCTTTATCGCCAGCCCACAGGCCTTGGATAAAGAGCAGATTTATGCCAAGTGATTATAAGAGTTGTTTGGTTTAGGCCCCAGTGTCTGGTTTGAAGTTGTACTTTTAAAAATAGTTTTTAAAAGGATTGTATTTTCTAAAGGGATTGGTGGATTGTTTGTGCCTGCTCAGCCCACTCCCTGAATGTTGAGCTGCTTTCAGTGAGAGTCAGGTCCATGCCCAGCCTATTGCACAGGTGGGCAAAGAGAGACTCCATGGCCAGGGAGAGCTAGGGCCTGGTATTTGGAAGTCCTGTGTGTGTGTGTGTGTGTGTGTGTGTGTGTGTAGACAGAGGATATGAATGGAGCACACACCTGCCTTGTTGACTGTGTCAATCCAAAGTTATTCCCAAGGTTCTGCTTTAGGTGACTGGGTGAGTGACATGGGTCATTCACTAAAATTCCAAATGGAAGAGAAGACAGCAAGGACATATACAGAGTTCAGTTGTGGAAGGTGTTGGACTGTGAGTCCCTGAAGGCACACAGGTGGATCTTCCCAGGAAGCCTATGTCTAGGAGCCTATGTCTTGGAGCATATATCTAGGGCTTAGAGGTGACATCTGGACTAAAAGTTAAGTTGTTTTTTTTAGCAGGTGATTTTTGGCTCACAGCAGTGAATGAACACAATACCGTGAAAAGAGAAAGCGAAGGGAATGATGCTGAATGTTGGATCTTACTATCATGTAAATGAAATGGGCCTGAAAATTGATCTCTGAGAAGGAGGAGCAGAAACAAGACTTTTCAGATGAATCCCACCCATTCCCAGTGCCTCAGAGAAGCCAGGAAGGATGAGGAAAGACCCCACTGCTTTTGGTCAATAGGGAATCAAAATCAACCCTCTTGTAAGAGAAGTATCAAGGGGCAGTGGGAGTGGGTGAAACAGAGTGTGTCCCCAGTGGAAACTCTCCTTTCATGGACTTTGATGATAAAAGGGGGTGGGAGGAGTGAAGTGATGATCAGGTGGGGTTTTGGAGAACACCAAAAAACACGATCTATGACGTAAAAGGGAATTGAGTGTGTCAGTGCCTAGGACTTGCCCTTTACCTTTGTGGCAGTATGTGTCCACTCGGAAGCTGCCCCTTGGTATCTGTAGACTGTGGCATTATTCTTCATTAAGTGGTTAGGCACGTTATTTTTTTTCCTTTTTCTGTTAGCCTTGATTAGATCTGAGACCTATTTTGAATTAGGAGTTTATTTTCAGAGATACTCTCTCCTCTTTCCCTATTCTTTGATTCAAGAGCAGACTATAAAATACTAGAACTCTTCATAGGTGGCTTATTTTAGTGACCCCTCTCCCCTTATGTAAGGTTCTCACCCAAACCTTCCGTCCTCCCACTCCCTCATGCCCTGGAATAGGTTTCTCACTCCCCTTTCTTCCCCTTCCCACACTTCACCTCCAAATAAAAACTTCTCTCTCTTGGGGGCTCTTTTGCACCATTTGCTTTGTGACAGGCAAACAAATTTGATTATTTGTTTTATATGTGATGTATGGTTTAATAATGTCATGACATGGTTTTGATCTTTGCTTTGATTCTCAAAGCTTTGTGCCAAAACAGTTGATCATAGAAATTTCAAACACAGTAGCAGAACAAGCAGAGAAAGTTTGGGGGCAGGGGTTGACACAGTTTGCTTTGCCCCAGCAAGAGGCAGGCTCTTTCACCTGTCCTGGGTTTGCCGCTGGGGACTTGGAGAGGAAAACTGTGCTGGGGGAGGAAGTTCCTTATGTTCAGTTCTCCGACAGCTCCCTCTTCAACTTCTTCAAGCTAATGCTTCTTCATTGGCTTGCATTTTGGGTACGGAGAGAACACCGCCCCCCCAAAAAAAAAAATTTGCATCAGCATCTTTTTGCAAACCCGTGTGGTTAGAATTGTGAGGAAAACAGCCACTTAGTTATATTGGTATTGTTCCTGGGGCAATTTTTGACTGATATGAGTCCATATGTTCCTCAGCAATGACTTTGCCAGCCATCTCTGGAGATAAAGGGAGAGGGGGATGTTTTATTTTAGCCTCTGCTGGGGACTCAGCAAGATATTCAAGAGACAGTTCCTTGACTTTCCACAGGAATCCTGGTCTTTCCAGTCTTCCACTCACCACCATAAGAGACCAGGAAAGGGGGTTCAGGCATGGGGCCAGCAATGCTGTGAACCCTTCCTAGTCCAAGGAAGGTCAAGCCTGCGGTGCTCTTGAAGTCACCTTGAATACTAATTCCTAATGATGACAAGAGTAAAAACTTTACAATGGCTTAATGAAATAATTTTCCTTTCTAGTGGAAGATATAGAAGTTAAGTGACTTTTTAAACTTAGATTGTAAATGCTCACACCTTTAAGAGCCTAGTATTTCACTTCGAATTGTGAAGGCATCTGGTGCATATTGCAAATGGCAGAATGTTTTGATAGCCATCTGTCCTCAAGAACTGCAGCCTTGCCAGCAAGATGAAGCAAAAATGACACCTGCTTAGACTAAGAGTTGTGAATTAGGCATAACTTTTGACACATATAATGTTGCATAAAGGAAAAGGACAGCACACCAAGTAGAGATTTTACAGAAATATTCAAATATCCTTGTGTCCCATAAAGAAGGAAGACAGCACACCAAGCAGAGATTTTTATGGAAATGTTTAGATGTACTTGAGTAACCAAGACCTTGCCTTCATGGCAGTCAGCACCTGCTTTTACAAATTTATGCATTCGGCTGAGATGTCATACCGAGGGCTTCTCATACACTAGGCTAAAAACGCTCTTAAGGCCTTCAGTGACCTTCTTCTATTAGGTGCATTCCATTCCAGGAGTCACATTCTAGTACAGGCATCTTTGTGAACAGATCAAGAAAATTCTGAGGATTGGGTCCAGGTCTTTATTCACCTATATATCCTTGTACATGTTAGTTTGTATTTAGTGGTTATTAAAAGCTCTAAGACCTGAGATTCACAGCAGAACTGTGTTCCCTTGCTGGCTGGCTGGCTCAAGTAAGTTCCTGCTCTGGTTTAACTGCCCTTCTCTCTGCTTGTGGTGATAGGATAACTCTAGGAAGAAGCTGAATCTTGGGGCCTCTTTGATATGTAGCATGAGAAGAAAAGAGGAGGGACTTTCAGTGATGATGGGTAGAGGTGTGCATAAACTGACCAACAGCTACTTTCAGCAAAGGTGAAAGCATGGCAGTTGCTCAATATGAGCAGAACATAGGAGAAGACAAGGCGCTTTGTGTGACGCCTTTTGTTTTTGCGAGGTGATAACCAGGTTTTCTCTGCGCTGCATCTGCCAGACGATACCTTTGAATAGAGGACACTTTTCCTTCTTTTAATGCTCATGTTGAAGCGAACTCTTGTGGTTTGATCGCATTTGCCCTCCTTGAGATTTTTAACACCATGAAAGTGGGTTAGCAGTTTAGGATTTGGGTGGTGGTGTGGAAGGATTTCACCCTGATCTTGATTTAAAGCTTGTCTGGGTTAGTAGTGACTAGAGGATGTCTCCTGACAAGTTTCTTGGAAATCTTTCAGGGTGACGTTTCAATAAAGAGACCAAGGCGTTTTGTGACAAAACGCCTACCAGTGATAGATCTTTGCCTTTTTGCTGGAGACACGTTGTCTGTAGATGCTTGATTGGCATCCCTTTGCAATCCCTGGTTTGATTCATCTCAGTTTCTGTGCACTGGCATTAAAGTTGTTGGTACAGCCCTGTAACTAAACCTATTAGCCATTACTGGTATAAGATCACATTCAATGGAGTTGATGCTTCCTTTAATTTATGTCTGTTTAGTGAAAACAAAGCAAATATTGTAGTTTTCTTTCCAGTAAAAGGCATGGGCTTTGATTTATCCAGTGGTGTGTCTGTATACACAAATACACACACATACACAGAGATGTACTAGAGCCAACTAGTTTTCAGCCATTATTAAAAATCATGTATGTGTACAATTAAATAATTTTAAAAGGCAACACACTCAAAACTCACCACTTCCATATTACTTTACTACATATTACTATTATCTATGGTCTTGTGGTTATTTACATCTACTGGATGTATGTGGAAATACTATATGATGTACCATAGCATATCAGGTCTCAAATCTATTTTAGCGACATCAGGAACTTTTTGGGGGGTGGGAGAGCCAGCTGTTAAATATACACTAGTGCAGCACTATAAATATACACACACATGCTTACATATATAGGCAAATCCCTTTCATAACCATGCAGAGTGTTAGTTTTTTTTTATAGATCTAGAAACTGAGATGTGTTTAAGTAACTTCCAAGGGACTGCATTCATACTTTAATTCTCCTAACCCTCAAAAAACGTAAGCAAGCATACAGAGAATATTTAGGGAAGACTGAAACCATACTGGACTAGAAGTAAAAATCAGAGATTTGAAGAAAGAGACAAACAGAGAACTATGTGGTAACGAAGGGGATTAGCATTCTAGGCAGAGGGTCCAGCCAGTGCAAAGGCCCAGGGGTGGGATCATGCTTGCTCTTTCTGAGGACAGGAGGGTTACTGTAAGGCTGAGGTAGAAGAAGGGGGAGAATTTGAAGAGCTGAGAGATGCAGAGCCAGATGGCCAACCACCTTTATGAAGTCAGGCAAGTAACTTTCTTCTCTGGGGCTTGTTCTTTGTGCCTTATCCATACTTGTGGTGAGAGTAAACTGATGGTAATGTATGTGAATTCACTGCAAGTCATTATTAGTAAAGCTAAGCTGTCACTATGGCTCAATAAGTGCTCTTTTTCTTTTGACTAAAAATATTATGCTTTCCACCCTGACTGGTGTGGTTCAGTGGATTGAGTGTCATCCCACAAACTGAAAGGTTGCTGGTTCAATTCCCGGTCAGGGCACATGCCTGGGTTGCAGGCCAGGTCCCCAGCTGGGGGCATGCAAGAGGCCACTGATCGATGTTTCTCTCACACATTGATGTTTCCTCCCTTTCTCTCCTTCTCTTCCCGTCTTTCTAAAAAGAAATAAATAAAATTAAAAAAAATTATTTTTCCTTAAAATTGCTCCCTGCCATCGTTAGCAGCTGCATGATGAGCGATTCAGTAATACTTATATACACCCCGCAGAGGTACCTATTAGCCTATTTAAAATCTGTGTAAAACCACAGTGTGCTGCAACTTACATTCACCTGGTCTTACCTTGCCAGGACCTGTCTTTAGCTGTCTTGCTGACAGTGTGGTGGAATCCCAGCAGAACACTCGTGTGCACTTTTCAGATGGCCAGTCTAATAGATCACAAAAGACTAAAAAATATTGAAACATATTCTGTATTTTGAAAATCCAGATCTTCTGATTTTTACCAGTCCTTCATTATCCATAAAATACGTTACCAAATCCCCATATTCACATATATATTTTATGGATATATCCTGGAATATTGTTGAATAAAGGTATAATATAAATGTAATGGGCTTCTATGGTTTTGGCAGTGATCTGTGTCTTCTTACATGAGAGTGTTGAATTTATTAGAATTGAATAGGACGTGTAGTTACATTTTGTGCACTTTTCTATGTGTGTGTTATACTCTAACTTTAAGAAAATTTTTCTTAAGAAGAGAAGGGTTTCGAGAGAAGGGAAAGTGTTTTCTCTACTGGGCTAAGGAAGCAAGACACAAAATGAGATGTGGCCTAAGCTAGAATGACAATGGCATGTGTGCGTCACAGAGAGGAGATGCATCATTCCACAGCAGGTAGATGCTCACTGAGCACTTACTGTGTCCCAGCGGGAAGATAATGTGGGCTGAGATCCTAAAATCTCTCACAATCCACTTCTGCTTTGCCTGCCTCTTCCATCAAAGTTGGAAAGCTCAAATACTCAATTTCCTTGCCTTTCTTCCAACTAGGTATGGCAACCTGAATTTGTTGAATGGAAAAGCCTTTTAAAAGGCTTTTAAAGGGATAGACTCTGTGGACTGCTCCCTGATCCTTCTTTTTTGCTTTCTCTTTCCTTTATCCTGCTGGAATAGGGCCATGGTGCCCAGAAGCAGGTCAGCAATCATTCAACCATGATATGACCAGCATTAGGACAAAGGCCTACATACTAAGAATAGAGGATGGACAGATGGGAAGAATGAAGTGGTATGGATCAGTGCTTCTCATTGGTTGGTCTGTTTGACTGACAGGCAGGTTGGGTAGGTCAGGGATGTGTGGGTCAGTCCATTCTAGGACACTGTCCTGACCTGCAGGCTGCCTAAAAAGTTACCCTTTGTAAATATTGACACTATCATACACAGACATGCTACCTTAACAGTTGTTTAAATGTTTGTTGTGACATACTAGTTATGCTCCTGTGTGTCATATGATCGAATAAACCAATTTTGTTGATTGCCAACTTTTCAAAGTTACTTTTTACTGATTCAAACACTTTTCTCTCCAACTTGTAGGTCTTTTTTTTTTTAATCCTCATCCAAGGACATGCTTACTGATTTTAGAGAGAGGGAAAGACAGAGAGAGAGAGAGAGAGAGAAAGAGAGAGATATATTTATGTGAGAAACATCAATCAGTTGCTCCTTGTACACACCCCAGCCAGGGATCCAAACATCAACCAGGCATGTGCCCTGACCTGGAATCAAACCCAGAACCCTTCCATTTGTGGGATGATGCTCCAGCCAACTGAGCCACACTGGTCAGGGCTCACAGGTCTTTTTATTTTATTCTCTTCAGTTGTTAATCTTATGTCACCCTAGTCTTGGAGCCTTTTCCTGTAAAATTAAACATTTTCAACATTTCCATATCTGGAGAGAATACATTTACTTGGAGACTTGATAATTTTCCAAGAAAACACACTCAGAGGGAAATGGAGAGACTGAAAAAGAATTTGATAAACTTGAAAAGTTGACAAAACAGACGCTGTGATGCTCTCGGTTGAGCTAGCACATTTTATCACAGCCATTTAGAAGCTCTACCATCAAAATCCTTCGATCACTGTCACTTGTCATCAAACTTTGTTTCTGTTTGCATTTTGTTGTTGCGTTCATGATCATACAAATCATGTATTACTGTACTA